>SNQJ01S0057908.1:76129-90480 GCA_010110895.2 Picea sitchensis | reverse complement strand
TCCTATATATACCAAGGAGACATTTTCATTTTGAATCATATTGTACTTGAACATTTAAGTGGGGTAAAAGGAGGTTGCCCCCTTGAAGAGGCTTATTATTTGAAATTATCTCTTTTTCAAGGCGTTGAGTACTTTTTCTGAGGATTTTCTATGCTATATTGATATTTGGTTCTTAACAAACATGTACACTACTCTAATTACAAAGATAAAACAAACACAGATTCTCCAGTTGGAGTTTATTTATGTACAATCCTAAACTAACTGATTTTTTACGATAGGCTAGGTGAAAACAAACTTCCACCAGAGCCACTCAAGTAACTTTGTAACTGAAAAATTCTCATCTATGTCACTGATCAATGAATAATAACAGAAATATAGCAGCAATGACATAAAATCCTTCAGAAAACCATACTCACCCATGAATATTGGTGAAATAATGAAGTCTGAAATTTCCAGAAAATTGGAAACAGATGACTCCATATAAGCTGCAACTGAATCCTTAAAACAAAGATCAGAAGCATGTTGATCCACAAAAAATAAGTTCTCATCCATGAATGCCTCTCTGCTTGCAAATAGATAAAAAAAAAAATCCCTTGTGAGCAATTCTTGATCATAAAAAATGGCAGTCTCTTCATTTTCAGCATGATGATCACAATATAATGGTACAACAGGTTTTAAATCACATTGATAATGATCAACTAGGAACACATAATTATCTATGCAATCATCAGTTACTATATGCTCAACATGTTTTGAAAATTGATCATAATCTTGAAATGCATCCTTATCCATAGAAAAATATGAATATACTAAAGAATTATGTTCCAAATGTAAAACATACTTACATCCTTGTTGTTTTTCGAAATTTGATTCATAGTCACTGTCTTTTTGTTGCAAATTTGAAATATATTGACAGTATTCTTGTTACTCCTCTTGTGCAGGCAGATTTTCAAAGTATGATTGATCTTGAATCCTCTGGAAAGAACATATGTTCTCTTCAACTTATTCATTATCCTCAAACAACCTTCTTAAAGAAGAATCTTTCCTTTATCTCCGTAGAAGGAAAAGATCTGAATGTTGAGCCATTTCGTAGTACACCATGGAAACAATCTGAGAAGGTCATATTTCCACTGACATGCTATGATAAAAACTGTAAAACATCCTATTGAAGATATCCAAGGCTTCATCTTCCCCTCTCCTCAAAGCATTAAAATTTTCCAAGTATTGATCAAGGGACTTTTCTCACCCCAAAAATTTAAAAATGCATTGCATAGATCGATCCAAGAACCAATAGAATCAACTCCCAAACCTTTAAACCACACAACAACATCTCCAAACAAATATTTGGAGAACAAACTTATTGTAACATCATCATGAACTATGTCAAATTGATCAACAAATTTCTCAAAGGCCTTCAAATGCCTCTAAGCTACAACATGATCTTCTCCAGAGAATCGAGGAAGATACTCAAGGAAATCAAGAGGATAAGGATGAAGGTGACATGGAAGCCTTAAAGATTTAAACATCTTGTCTTTGATTCTAGTTTGACAACTAGTGGGCTGAATATGAGGTTTAATAATTTAATCACAAGGTTTAACAGTAACAATAGAAGGTGATGATATTTGAGAAGGATTTGAATAAGTTTCAACCTCCTCAAGGTTAAAATGGTGATAAAATCTAGGAGGGATTTGAATACAAAGTGCATCCTTATGAATAGGTTGAGGTGAGGGTACAAGATCAAAATCTACAACACAAGAAGAAGGCATGTCTTCTTCTTCCAAGGATGGATATATAAAGGAAGGATGATGATCATCCAAATAAACAAATCAGAAGATGATCGTCTTTATGTGTAAAGGAAAAGACATGAAAGAACTGATAAAGAAGAACATGAGTTCATGTAGAAAACTAATGAAATGATATATGGTTTTACACTTTTGCCCCTTCATCTTTCTATCAACAAGATCCTCCCCAGTGGATTCTTTGATTGTGGAGTCACCAGGTTGATAATTACAATCAATTTATATGTCCTTCTCTTGTCTACCATCAAGATTTGGATCTATGTCGCTCTCCCATGGAAGCTAGCTTCACACTTCGCTCCCCGACAATGGCGCCAAGAATGTTATCACTCCAAGAGTCACTCCCATAATGTAAATGAGAGTAATCTTGGTAACATGGAAATGTAAATGGATTAAAATAGTTTGAATAGGTGTATCAACAAGAGAAGAGTAAAAAGGAGGGCATCAGACTGTTGCAAATACATTCCATTGGGAATGGAGTTATAACATCCTATAGATCAAAGGAAATCAAGATCCCTACCAGAAAAAAGGCTTATGAAAAAATGGATAGAAGAATAGAAGGTAAACAAAGAGAATAATATCCACATAACATAGATCCTTTCTGTAATATATATTAAAGAGTGCTTGAACAATAATCTATGATTAAAAAGAAATTACCACAAATCCTTTGTAGCTCATGATTTCATTAACCAAAGGCAACTTTTGATCTTCAAAATCTGTAAATATTAATCAAGCAAGATGATAATAAATAATGGAAACAAGAGAAAAAGAGTTTGGTATCACAACTTTCATGAATCTCTAATAGTAGAAATGCCTACAGCACATGCCCTCGGGCTTACAAATGAGCAACTCAACTACTCCTCTAGATATCTCCTTTCTTGGATCATGAATTTAACCCCTCTCCAAGAGATCCCTCCTTCATTAAATAGAAAAAGAATAAAAATATCCTTATGAGTTCGAATCCCATCTCTTTCATTGGATTCTAGGCCTTGGAGATAGGTGGCAACAGTCAAAGAGACAAATATTCAACAAATTGCTAATTTTCATGAAATTGTTGGAAGTCTTTAATGAATTGTTTCCAACTCACTGGATGGGGTTTAATGGAGATAAAACTTAAGTACAGGTGTCCCTTGACATATAACGGATCCATGAGAATTCATTTGAACCCTCCTTGATATATGTCAACCTACCAACAAGGTGAATATCCAATCAGCTATACAAAACAGAGAATTTGCAGCACATTTCATAGCGCACTGGTGTTTTAATTGTTTCTCTCAAATTCCAAACTGGGTCAGGATGAAATTTGGTCAGAAAGTCAACAGGGATATCATCTTCCTCCACAAAACTTTTCAGAGAAACCCACTTCATTGTTTTGGTTTTATGATCCAATTTGTGACAATAGCCTCCATAGGAAATTTCGTAGCGCATTCCATAGTGTCTGTCTGTGTAGATCATTTTGCAGTGCCAGGCAGTATGAAATGTACTATAGTTGTCCGATTTATGCATTTTGAGCCCAAAATACCCAAAAACTTTAGGCAAAGGTGTATAAGCATGTAGATGTCTCCAGATAGGGTGTAAGCATGATACTTTCCACAAAACTTCAAAAATCTTTGGATTAATTGACCCATAACAACAACATGCGGCCCTTAACAATTTCATGTGATAACACATTCCGGTAAAATAAAATGCATCGGTGCATCGTATTGTCGGACGCATTGTTAAAAGGTAAAATATAAAAAACTACCAAACTAAATCAATGCGCTGAAATATACTGCGAAAAAAATGACTGGGAATTTTGTATTTTCAAAATGTACATATTTATAAATGAAAACCCTAATCATTATTTCATTCCTTTGCCAAAATTTAGAGGGGAGATTTGTGCAAGAGACATTTGCGAGCAAAGTCTTTGGAGTGGATAGATTTTTTCAGAGATCCAGATTTACATAAAAAAATTGAAAGGACAAATTTCAGTAATGTGATTTTATTCTATTAATCATCTCTATCTTTCCCCTATCTGATTCAAGCAAGTTTCATTGAATTATCAAAAAAATAAAAGGGTTTCATAGTTACATTCGGTATTGGAAGCCGTAGTTTCCTTTTTGTTTCTCTTGGTATGTAATCATTCATTTTTTATTTTATGTACAATGAATTTAATTATTGCATGAAATACTAATTTTCAATTGTTTTGTTGTAGAAAAGAAAAAAATGAAACCTATTCAACACACCTGACAGGATGACGAGGAGTAAAAGGGTTGATCGAAAAGTTTGCGAGTACTTGTTTTTTTAGTATTACTTAAAATTTCATCTTTGTTATGATATTTATATTTAAATAATTAATTTACAGTCTTCCATTGATGTCTTTTAATAGGTGCTAACATACAAAGAAGAGCTAACTGAAGAATTGATAGACATTGGGTTAAGTATGGGTTGTGAGTATATGTTGAAGTATCAAGGTTTAATTGGGAAATTTGTAAGTATCTATGTTGTTTAACTTCCCTTGTTTTATAATTAATGGACCAACAATAAACCTTTATATTAATTATATAGACTATGCTTTGTCGTGGTGTATTAAGCGTGTAGGAAACAAATTATGAAGTGTATCCAACAAAGCATTCATGATGTATTCTTCTACTAAGTGCATCAACAAATTTATTTTCCTTTCCCTTGATATTCTTGATGTCAAATTCGTTTTCAATTAAAAATTACAACCATCTTGTCTTTCTGGCATTCAAAGTTGGATGTTCAAAAAGATACTTCAGACCACTATGGTATGTTCTTAATTCAAATCTCTTCCCCATGAGATAATGCCTCCACATTTTTAAAGTGTGAACAATGGTAGCAAGCTTCAAGTCATGTGCGGCATAGTTCCTCTCATGTTCTTTAAGATTTCTAGACTCATAACTAATGACATGTTCATTTTGTGTGAGGACTCCATCGAGTCCTTCCTTGCATGCATTTGTGCATACCACAAAACTTTCATTTGGGTCAACAATATTGAAAATAGGCACACTAGTAAGTAATTCCTTTAGGAAATTAAAGTTCTCTTCACACTGAGATGTCCATTCAAACTTAATTCCCTTCTTTATCAAATAAGTGATGGGATGGGAAATATTAAAGAACCCTACTATAAATATTTTGTAGTAACCAGCTAATACCATAAAAGGTCTGACTTCTGAAACATTCCTAGGTGTTGGATATACTCTAATGGCTTCAATATTCTCTGGATATACTGCTATACCCTGTTCTAAAATAATGTGCCCCAAGTAATGGATCTTCTCTCAATAATAAAAACACTTTCTAAGCTTGGCATACAATCAATGTTCCCTCAACACTTGCAATACCAATCTTAGGTGATTTTCATGCTTTTCCTCTAAATTATAATAGACAAGTATGTCGTCTAGGAATACTATGACAAACTTATCCAAATAATTTCTGAATATTCCATTCATTAAGCACATAAAGATCGTTGGTGCATTGGAAAATCCAAATGGCACCACTACAAATTCATAATTCCCATACCTAGTTTTAAAGGTTGTCTTATTGATTTCCTCTTCCTTGATTCTTATGTGATGGTATCCTGATCTCAAGTCTATCTTGGAAAATATAGTTTCCCCTATTATTTGATCAAAGAGGTCATCAATTCTGTGTAGTGGGTACTTGTTCTTCACAATGGATTTATTCAGCTGTCAGAAATCAATAAACAACCTCAAAGTTCCATCTTTATTTTTGACAAAAAGTATTGGTGTTCCCTTAGGTGAAACACTTGGACGTATGTAACCTTTCTTCAACAATTATTCCAACTGCATTTGCAATTCTTTTAATTCTAGTGTGATCATTTTGTAAGGTGTTTTTGACACTGGGGTGACTCTTGGCACTAAATCAATAGATAAATCTATCACCCTTTTTGGTGGCAACCCTAGTATTTCTTGGAATACATCTTCAAATTTTTGTAGTACCGAGAAATCTTCTAGGCTTGACCCATTTTCTCATTCTGGCCCCTCCACATGGGTTTCATACAACTGACATCCTTTTCTGAAACACCTCTTCAACTGTAAGGCTGAAATCTCTCTTATAGAGATGGGTCTTGGAACACCTTTCACAGTGATATGTTTTCCTTCTTCATCAAGACATTTAAATGTCTTGTTATGACAATCTAGGACAACATGGTGCTTGTCCAACCAATCCATTCCAATTAGAATATCATAAGACCCCAATGGTATAATATTTATATCAACATTAGTATTCACACCATTAATTCTTATAGAACAACTTCTGACCATATCAAGAATTCTTCTTTTGGATCTAGTGTCTAGGTGGACCAAACTTGATTTTCCAAGCTTACTTTTCTCCAAATGTAATCTATCCACTATTTTAGGATCAATGTAACAATGACTTTATCGTAAATCAATTAAAATAGAAACAATATGATTTATGATCTTACCTTCCACCTCGATCATATTGGATTGGTAATTTGCTTGTCGATCATCTAAGGATGCATAAATCCTTCCCATGTCTTTTACTGTTGTATCCTCTTGTATGGTGTGCATGATCTTCACTCTATCCTTTAAGTGTGGGAAATAATTGTACAGGTGATATTCTTTGCATCCCCAACATTGGATTGGTGGTATTCCCCTCTTTCTGAAGGATTCTTCTCTCTTGGATTCATCCTTAGCATATTGGTCGAGCTTATTTTTATTGAAAGGAGGTTTGAATACCTTGTTCCTATGATAAGACTTCTGCTTTATCTTATCCTTTCAAGATTTATTCATGGATTCTTTGCCCTAGCCTTGCTCATACAGGTACTTAGCCTTCCTAATGGTCTCATTCAAGGTATTGGGCTCATCATACTGAATATTTTCTTTATAAAAGGATCAAGTCCACTCAAGAACCATTGTATTTTCACCTTCTCATCATTTATGAACCCTACATACTTTAACAACCCCAATAAATTATTCTCATACTCTACCATGGTTGCACTTCACAACCTAAGTTCAAAGAACTCCTACACTTTCTTATCACAGAATTTCTCTGAGAGGTACTCCTTCTGAAAATACTTTTTGAACTGCTTCCAAGTGATCCTATTCTCATTAATATGATCAAGTTGCTTCAACTGATCCCACCACATTGCAGCTTTCCCATGTAAATGCTAGGTGGAAATTATGGGTTCTAGGTGGAAATTATGGGTTCTAGGTTTCATGAATAGTTATGCAATCAAAAGTATATCATGAGTCCAAGTAACCATGCCTCAACATCATCTTACCTTTCCCTTTCACCATCAAAGGATGATGGCTTGAGCTTCCTTAACTCTCCTTTCAAATTGTCCACTTCATGCCTTCTTCATTGGTTCCTAACAGGAGACACCTCTGGAATAATGATGGATTCTTAAACTACATAAAATTTCCTTGTTGAGTAGGGAGGTGATCAATGTTTATGAGTTCTGCTAGAACTTATTGAATAACCAGTTATTTCATGATCATCTCTTCTTTCATGATACCTACCTTCTTCCTCTTGTTTTGAGTTTGATCCCCTCTTCATTTTCCTCTGCAACTGATTTAAGCTCTGCATCACTCGAGAATTTATCTGAATTTGTTCTCTCATCAGTCTCTCATTGTCTACTTTGTAACTCTACACTTCTATTTTCAGGATTCTTACAGTTTCTATCAATGTTTCTTGCTCCCTTATGCCCTTTTGTCTATTGGATTTTGTCTCTTCATTACCAACTTTGATATTCTATCCATCGGCCTCTTTATCATGGCTCGAGGATCCCTCACCTTCTTCCATTTATCAAATATTCATTATTATACTAAAATGATATTTTTACGCCTCCTAATTCTGCAAAATGTGCAAGCAAACTTTTTGTTAGAATTATGCATATTATCAACAGAATTTTCCAAACAATGCTACAACTCCTTTTTTCTGCTCAATTCATGAAGAAAATATTATCATTATCCACCATATAACACTTCCATGTTATCCTATAGCTGATATGAAATTCAATTCTACACAAGATCTTCCTTTAACCCATGTCCCACGTGACCACGACTCGAAACCATGGGCTTAATCACTCTTTAGCACCTCTCTCTATGTTTTCCTACATAGGAGCTTGTGTGAATACCAAGTCCGATGGATGGATTACTTACAGGACCCTTTTACCTTATCATATGATTGACAAGGGGACCAAGCCCCTAGAATTTTGTCTTCGTCTGCCTTCCCCTATCAACTTTTCTTTTACCCTAGAGTTACGATTCGTTGAACCCATCAATCATTCCACTAGAAAAAATGGACGGTTGAGATTTAATATCCTAGCGAATGGACGGCCCCGCCCCCATATGGAGGCTTCAACAAGATACACGAGTATGAATTAGTGAATCATTGATACAAATGAATCTCACACACTATAGAAATTCAGGCTTCAGGGCTCCGGGCTAATTCCATTCTCGATTCTACCACTTCCCCAGAGTAACAATCCTCTGAATTTCTTACCCTTCTCTCCCTCTACCATATCCAATGGTCGAGAAAGGTCTCGAAGGAAACTCATATATATGATTCACGTTCCTTCAAAACTTTAGTCTTCGACACTTTTCACTAGAAGAAACTTGGGCACCCCCGGAGGCCATACTCCCGTAGTTGACACGACACGTTAATGTCACCTAGGGTGACATGGACATGTGGCACGTGTGCCATGTGTCACTCAAAACATACTGATGGGGGTCTAAAAGGTACCAAATCCAAGTGACACATGTCCCCACATGACACCTCTGCTACATGCAATAAGCCACGTCATCAACCATATGGACGATCCACAACCACAACTCTAGATCTGATGGTTCGTGTGACCTCACAGCTTTACACTTCGTGAATTTGGCACTTTGGGGAACTGATGCTTTGTGGTTTTTCTCTGCAATATACTTAGTACTTGCTAGATTTTCTAAGATCTGAATTCCAAACATCTCTCCCCTTCCACCACATCTAGATCCAACAACCCATAACACTCCCAAAGTCCTTCCCTCGATCTAATGGTCAATGGAAAATTTCAAGACTTCAACACTCTGGGTTGTAGCAGTTCAACAAGGTTTAAAATTCTTGAAGTGGCTAACGTCGGGTGACCACAATCAATGAAATATATCCCTTCGTGCCTCCCATCAAATCAGATGGTTGACGGGACTTCGAAACTTTAGCCTTCATAAGTTTAGGCTTTTCTTGCCTACCAAGATCGTTGAAGAGACGAAGTTTGAAAGTCTTACCTTTCATGCTTGGCCTTGATCGATGATTTTCAATCAAAAATCTATATTTGAAAGCTAGGCCTTAACCTTTCCCAACCTCTGGCTTCACCTTTAATAGTTGACCCTCGTTCACCTGCCCTTCGATCCAATGATCTAGATTTCCCTTGATCCCACGGTGGTGATCATTATATAATTCGTAAGTGACAGTAACGATCCCATGATACCTTACAAAGGATCTCTAATGCTCTGACTTCTGCGTGGATTCTGTAGCATCATTCCTCTTAAGATTTCCAATTTCAAAGTCATTAATCGATCTCAACCATGAGACTCTAACCAAAATACCAGGCCCATACCGTCCTGGTGTTTCAAATTGAAGTTCGGGTTCCGGTGTTTCAAATTGAAGTCCCATACTACCATGTAACGCACTCCAACCACCCACGTGCAAGGCACGCTAGGTATAGGGTCTCACTTCACAATGATTTATCTCAATTCAAATCAATTCTAAGTTAATTAAGAGACATGAAAGCCACATGCAAAAATAACATTCACACAATTTAAATTAATCCATGCAGAATGATAACCAACAAGCATGCATGTTCTAAACATTAAATTCAAAGATAAATAAATATACAGTGGAATAAAACATACACATGTAATTAACCATAACAGAGAGCACTTATCTTTTCTAAAAACAAGACACCAACTAGTTGCAGACCAAGGATGTTCCACCCAACCGTAGACATTGTTCTTCCAAGTATCAGTAGTAGTGTCACCCTCGAGCCAAGGATATGAATACACAAGGATGGTTCTAGAGTGTCACTCAACTTCCCAAACTAGTTATAACTCAAGCTCTCACAAGCTTCTCAACACCCAGAATAATCCTAGTACCTAGCTCTTTTCTACCCAGCCTGCACAACCCAAGAGAATGGACCCCCCCCCTTCTCTACCACACAGTCCCTTGGATTGTCCATCTCCTTCCAGGGCTCCAATGAAGTTGGTATAGAATATACATGCTAGAACTCTCAGGACTCGTAGCTGTGAGAAAAACTGAGCACAAACCAAAGCATCTCATACATGCAAGTCTTGATTCATGGATGGAATAGACCAGTAGTCTCTACAACCAACAATATCATGGATTCTCTTCAACAATTCATTTTCCTTTACCAAGCCAAGACACGAATGCTGAAAGATGAGTGGGTGGTAGAATGAATGGACTGAAATCCCAGCTAAAGATGTGAACATCAATAAATTGGTTGAATGAGTGCAGGAGTGAATGAGTGAAGAAAGGAACATAAGAACAAGAAAGAGAATGGGAGTGTGAATCCCCAAATAGGCCAAGGACTAGTTTTATGTAATTCTTGGAATTAAGGAACCACTTGGCCTTCCCCCCCAAGAAGCTCATGTAAATTTTATTCTCCATTAAAAAAATAATGGGTAAATAAAAAATAAAATAAATATTTATCCCCTTAAGCCCCCTCTCTTGTGGAATCATATCCCCCTATAACTCTTGTCATTGTTCATCTAGAAGCCAACGATGTATTTATTATTAATAATGATCAAAACATTACATTTCCTAGGGACACTAGCATCTTTCAATTGTTTAGGCACTCTGGCCTTTCATAACTTAAGAAAATACAATATTTAATACAGGGCTAAAAAACCAGAGTGTTACAGTACCAAAATATACAATGAAACAATAAGGGGGATTTTTGTTTCAAAATATATGTGTTTATAAATGAAAACCCTAATCATTGTTTCATTCTTTTACCAAATTTTTTAGGGAATATTTGTGCAAGAGAGATTTATGAGAAACGTCTTTGGAGTGGGTAGATTGTTTTGAAGACCCAAATTTACTTACAAATTTGTAGGGGACAAGTTTTAGGTATGTGATTTTATTCTATTCACTATCTCAATCTTTCACCTATTTGATTCAAACAAATTTCAATGCACTATCAAAAAAATAAAAAGGGTTTCACAAATACATTTAGTATTGGAAGCCCTAGCTTCCTTGTTGCTTTTCTTGGTTTTCCTCTCTATATTTCACAAGTAGAATTTTTTTTAAGCAATAAATATTTATAGGGTTTCCTTACTTGTATATGGGGAATTTGGTATCTATCAGAATAGGATCACTCATTGCATTGGATCCCAAACCCTATCGTTGTCATTTTTCATTTAAAAAATGCATCTATGGTTCACGGTGCACAATGTACAAGAATAGCACATTGGTGCACATGTTCCTATATGGGAATGAGGCACCAATGATCTTACAAAACATAATGCCCTGATGCTTAAAAAATAAATTGCATCAATAACCATTATTAATATTAAATATTAAAATGCTAAAATGCATCATGGTGCTCCCAAATAACAAAGCGCATCGGTGCTTCCCCAATAAAAAAGAACATGGGTTCTCCAAAAATAACAAGGCGCATCAGTGCTCCCCCAATAACAAAGCACACTAGTGCTCCCATGATAACAAAGTACACCAAAGAAATTGATTTTTAAGCCAAAAAAATTAATTTAAAAACCATAAACCTTCCATCGTGCACTGAGAAACCAATAAAACCTTGGTGCATTTCGGTAAAAGAAAATGCCTTGGTGC
Source organism: Picea sitchensis (assembly GCA_010110895.2). Classification (NCBI taxonomy): domain Eukaryota; kingdom Viridiplantae; phylum Streptophyta; class Pinopsida; order Pinales; family Pinaceae; genus Picea; species Picea sitchensis. The sequence continues at coordinate 78,859 of SNQJ01S0057908.1, read as the reverse complement.
ATCTTATTGTCGAACACATTATTAAAAGGTAAAATATAAAAAATTACCAAACTAATTCAATGCGCATAAATATACAATGAAAAAATGACTGGGAATTTTGTATTTTCAAAATGTATGTGTTTATAAAAGAAAACCTTAATCACCATTTCATTCCTTTGCCAAAATTTAGAGGAGAGATTTGTGCAAGAGATATTTGTGAGCAAAGTCTTTGGAGTGGATAGATTTTTTCATAGATCTGGATTTACATAAAAAATTTGAAAGGAGAAATTTCAGGTATGTGATTTTATTCTATTAATCATCTCTATCTTTTCCCTATTTGATTCAAACAAGTTTCAATGAATTATAAGAAAAATAAAAGGGTTTCATAGTTACATTCGGTATTGGAAGCCCTAGTTTCCTTGTTGTTTCTCTTGGTATGTAATCATTCATTTATTATTTTATGTACAATGAATTTAATTATTGCATTAAATACTAATTTTCAATTGTTTTGTGGTAGAAACAAAAAAAATGAAACCCATTCAACACACCAGACAGGATGACGAGGAATAAAAGGGTTGATCGAAAAGTTTGCGAGTACTTGTTTTTTTAGTATTACTTAAAATTTCATCTTTCTTATGATATTTATATTTAAATAATTAATTTATAGTCATCCATGGATGTATTTTAATAGGTGCTAACACACAAAGAAGAGCTAACTGAATAATTGATAGACAATGGGTTAAGTATGGGTTGTGAGTATATGTTGAAGTATCAAGTTTTAATTGCGAAATTTGTAAGTAGATATGTTGTTTAAATTCCCTTGTTTTATAATTAACGGAACAACAATAAACCTTTATATTAATTATATTGACTATGATTTGGCATGGTGTAATAAACATGTAGGAAACAAAGTATGAATTTTATCCAACATAAGAGATTCAGAGAGATGGCATGCAACGTGGATTTGAAAGAATGTGTATTTTTTATGAAATATACGTTTCTATGGTACACTTTTTTATTTATGCAATCATGTATACTCTACTTGTTGTGAGGGAAATCTCCTTACGGACTAGCAAATAGGGTTATGCTTTGCATGCAGATATGACCAAGAGAAAATCTACCTTCTACCTTCATCCCCAAACTTAAATCCTATTTCTTTCAGTAAAACATGTCTAGATCAACCTACCTCATTCCAGACATTTGATGTCGATCCCTTGTCGCACTTGACCACTTGTTTGCAGTTCTTCTTTCCAATTCTGACCTGCATACAAGATAAGAAACAACTACACATGCATCTTACCTATAGACTAACATGTTAGAGATTCAAACATGTACTTAACAAACTATGAATAACTCATGAATTGGGACGGGAAAAGCATTTTCTTTATTACCTTGAATGAGTCAACTTACAAAAATTTGAGACCGGCCACCGCTCCGTGAACTTGATCCTGGGCTCCTCTTCAACTGTCCTCCAACTTCTTTGCTTTGTCTCTTTTCTGGCACAAGGATGGCTAAAGGGTTGGGACAATGGGAATATGCAAATGGGCAAAGTTTCTTTGCTATATTTTTCCTCCTCCAAATGGGACCCCTAGCCCTTCTTTTATAGGTTAGAAGAGGCTAGGTATTTGGATGAACCCTCGGCCATGCATGGCTAGGAGTTTCAGTTAACTCAACCAGAGTTGTGTGTTCCGTCGGCAACTTTCCTTTTTTCATGCTTTTTTTGGTCCACGCGGGTTGTTTGAGGTCAGATAGCGTGTACACGCATGCAGTAATGGAGGAGGGCACGTGGCCTTTATAAAAGAGGATTTTTAAAGAGTTGTTCAGAAGTGCTTTGGGAAAAGAAGGGATCTGAGATGGCCTGATGCCAGGCAAGCATGTATGGTATAATTTAGGGTTATAACAGATGCCCCCTAATGTGTGAGGTCAGAAGAGCATCTGATGGCCGAAATACATTACCAATCTTCACTGATGTGTCGAATGATTGAGCCCAAGGATCAGGAACTGGGAGGTGTCGTCTACAAAAATAACAAATGTCTCACCGAGGCGGGCATACCCATGTTTGGAATAAAATAGAATCATGGATACCGATCAAATACACTGTAGATCCATGTCATATCACTATATAAAGAGTATCCGCGAACAATACACAACGAAGCTACATCTCGAAATCGAAAAGATATACATATAGAGTATCCATCTTCTAGAAGCTGATACAGCCTGATGGCTGGAGATGATATCTTCAGAGCTCGAGAAACAACTTCAAAATCTTCAAAACTTGGGTAGGAGTGTAATATGAGTGTACGACTGCACTGCCCAGAGGTCTTCGACGGCTCGTCGGTCATGGACTAGATAATTTTGATGATCAAACTGAAGGCTTCATTGATTTCGAACAAGGACTTGATTGGACATCCAGGATGGTTGGGTATGAGGGAAAGAGACAAATTGCAGAGGGGCCAACTCAGACTTGGTGACAAACTTCCCTTGGACAATAGCACGACAAATGATGAGACTCAGTCAACATGGCATTAATCATAAGTCTACGAAGCAGGAGGCAACACAAACTCTCCATATGTTTGGAAAGATAACCAAATGATGGAGGACACAACTTGATATAGCGAGAATAGATTCATAAGGTTGTACTACATCCCATAGTTTGATGAACAAACAGATATATGTGCTTTATCCAAGGGCGACTCATTATATTGCCAATAAAGAAAACATTTTTCCCTTCCTCTTTTAGGGGTATATTTG
>SNQJ01S0057908.1:30634-56399 GCA_010110895.2 Picea sitchensis | reverse complement strand
TAAAATCATTCCAAGAGGTTAAAATTTTACCATGTTTCTTCATGTCCTCCTGAGTCTTGGATTCCCACCAAATGAGTGTTGCACTATCCAATCTTAAAGAAGCAAGTTGAATCTTAGTTTCATCATCTTGAAGTGAGGGTGGTGGAGAAGCACCATTCCCTCCATTTCCATTAGGAGTTTTATCACCACTGTCTCCCTTGTGTTTTGAAGGGTTGGAGCCTTCACCTTGCAACCTTGTATTCCTTTCTTCCATCAAGAGTTTCATCATTTCTCTCATTTCCATGAAAGCCTTTTTGAGATCTTCATCTTCTGTAGGAATATGTTTATGACTCTCTTCATGAGTCATACTTGGTGAATGCCTCCTTGAAACTTGCAGTGATGATATATTCTTCCTCCTTGAAGGCTGAGAACTTGGCTCTACAAGTTGACCTTCTCCTCTTGTGAGTTTCAACCTTGTGAGCATCAGAAAACAAAACACTTGAAAATAATCAAGTCTTCAAAAACCTATGCTATGATACTAACTTGATCTAAAAATGAAGAAGACTTGTATTCTTGAAAATATTTGCAAGATTGAATTCATGTGTTAAAATGCAAATGGATCAATTTTGCAACACAAATTTTATAGAAATTACTCATTCAAGATGCATATAAACAGCAGCAATAAACAGTGAATAGAAAACACATAACATAGCAAATGATAAAGGAGTTCACCCCTCTCTTGGGTTACATCTCCTGGTCCAGCTTCCAATGGATCTTTTGTATTATTTTCTCAAAGTGCTCAAATATGTGCTTTACAATGCTCAAAATTCCAAATAGATGGCTCCAATGGCTTCAAAACGTCCAGAAACCCCTAGCTGGGATTTTTCGACACCTCGTTTGGCCAAAACATTGAAGAAGATGAGCTTCCTCGAAGTTCCCCTTCAAACTTGCTGTCTCTGGATCACCAAATGGCACCCCTGCCTCCTCAACCTAGCCCCCACGCGCATAAATGTGGAAAAACCCAGCACCGGGCACAACCTTACAACCGGTACAAATTGTAGGATGGTTATGCGCTAGCCCTTAACCGCCAAGGCCCGTGGGCACATGGGCCACCACATGACCACGTGCAATACAAATAGGGGTTAAGTTTTAAACCATATATATATAATTGTGGGGTTTAGCCGCGCGCACACCACAATGGTCACATGACATATATATAACCGTGGGGTTTAAACGCGCACACACCAAAATGGTTACATAACATATATATAACTGTGGGGTTTAAATGCACATAACAATGGTCATATGACATATATATATAACCGTGGGCCAAGGCTTAGCCCCGGTCCGGTCCGTGCCCCATTTCACATTATTTCAAACTCAAATAAATTCAAACTCATATATATGTTAAGTACTACATGTGGGCATGCCGGTTGGGTGGCCCTTCCCAAGGCTTTACCCTGCTCAAAGGTTGCGGGTTCGAATCCGGCCAACAACATAAATTTTAAACCACTATCCAGGTGACATGTGGCGGCCATTGATTGGTCCATGTGTCGTCATCTTATTCACAGCAAGCAAGCCACGTCATCTGCCAACTATCCACATGATTTCCTTCCACATGTCATACGGCCCTGCCACGTGTCGTACAGTCTGCCACATCAACATCCGTACGGACTGTACAGTCAGCACATTTTTTTTTGCATGTTTGTCGTTTTGAACAAAACGCGATATCTCTCTCATCCGACATCTGTTTGAACCCAAACAAGTTGCGTTGGGTTCGTGATGACGAGGCCTACGCTCCCGTTTGATTTGAAGAGATTATGAGCACTTTGAATTTTGAGTAAAATTTGATCCCCTGGATCAGTTTCTTTACTATTATTCTCCTCTTCCAAATGGGACCCCTAACCCTTCTTTTATAGGCTAGAAGAAGCTAGGTATTTGGACAAACCCTCAGCCATGCATGGCTGGGAGTTTCAATTAACTCATCCAAAGTTGTGTGTTCCATCGGCAACTTTCCTTTTTTCGTGCTTTTGTAGGTCCACGGAGGTTGTTTTAGGTCAGCTAGCATGTACACATGTTCAGTAATGGATTAGGCTGCGTGGGCCCTTATAAAAGAGGTTTTTTAAAGATTTGTTCAGCAGTGCTTTGGCAAAGAAGGGATATGAGATGGTCTGATGCCAGGTAAGCATGTATGGTGCAAATTAGGGTTATAACAGTGAAGTTGATCAAAACATATGTTTTCTAATAGGTGAGGTGCCTCTCATACTGGTGTTGTATGTTGATGGTCTCTTTCTTACAGGAGATGATAAATTGATTGAAGAGTGCAAGGGAAACCTTGTAGTATATTTTGATATGACATACCTTGGGTTGATGCATTACTTCCTTGGTCCGTAGTTTTGGTAGAAGGATGGGCACTTCTTCTTGAGATAGAGGAAGTATACTGTGGAGATATTCATAGGTTCAAAATGATAGATTGCAGGCCCATGTCCACGCCTCCGGTGATGAATTGGAGGAATATTGACATGTCTAGTTCAAATACATTTTACCAAACTATATATCGTCATTTTATTGGGTTACTCATGTACTTGGTCAACAATAGGATATTATATCATCTTTACAGTTAACTCCTTGAGTCAGTTCATGGTGGACCCTCAGAGAGTAAATTGGATAGTTATGAAGCATGTGATTTTCAAATTGAGAGTACAATGGAATACATGTTATTGTATGAGTGTAGTAGTGGAGTGAGATTGGAAGGTTTTATAGATGTTGATTGGGAAAGATCTGCAGAGGACACAAAGAGCACTTCAGGGTGCTACTTACTCATTGGATCAAGTATTATATATTGTTTCAATAGGAAGAAAAGATTAGTTAAATTAATCTCTCATGAGGAAGAGTACATGGAAGCATGTGAGGCACTTTGGTTGAGGAAGTTGTTTTTTGGACTTTTTGGTGTGGAGTTGAAGGCTACAATGATATATTGTGATAATCATAGTGGAATCAGGATCTTTGAGAATCATGTGTTTCATGATTGTAGCAAGAATATAGACATCCGCTATCACTTCCTACTATATTTTGTGCAAAAGGGGGCCATGAAGATTTAGTACATTCAGACTAATGATTGTATAGAAGACATATTTACCAAGGCATTGAGAATACAAAAGTTTGAGAAGTTCAGAGATAAGATGGGGATGGTGAAGAATCCCTTCCTTATTAAGAGTGAGTGTTGATAATAGTAAATCAAAAGTTCTCCTTCCATGTGTGGTGTCCTATCATGGAAGAGGACAATGAAACTTAGCCAGGTTGATGTGTTAATATCTTTCCTAAATTTTACTCAAGAAAAAGTGACTTAAATGTGTTATATTTTAATGTTGACTTATTGAGTACATTTTATAAAGTTAAAAGTGAAAATAATTTAAGTGATGGTTGTTTTAATATTAGCCATCCATCTCATTGAGAGGATGAGGGTTTATTTCATCCCTTGATCTCTTTAGAGATAGGGTTTTCACTTTCTCATTGAGATAAAAGAATTCAACTTGGTGGCTGGGGCGTATTATTCATTGAGAGAGGGTGAACTTCAGCTTGGAGAAGGAGTTTGATTGAGGGTTTTCTAGAAGAGAATATTTCAAGAAGGAAAAAGGAGAAATCAAGTGAGGTTTGAATTGCTTCCAAGGAGTTTTATAGATGTTGTAACCTTCATATCTGAGAGTCGTCGTACATGGTGACGCAGGTCATCGTATGCTTAGCACATAGGCTCGCACATGCTTCATTCTTCAATCATTTTGGTTCAAAGTATTGAGAGAGGGTCGTATAGGTGTATTAGAAGTGAAAATATAGGGTTTTAGTCAGTCATTTCTTGGATCGATCCATTTGTAAGAGATATCTATATTCCTTATGCTGCATAATAATAATCCACAAACATAAGAACAACTTTTCCCATTGGGTTTATCCCGGGGTTATTTACCCAAAAACATTTGTGTCTCTCACAATTGTGATTTTTTTTATATTCTTCGTTGTTGATCAGATTTATTTTCTATTGTGCATTTAAAATTTTATCAAGAAACCTAGTTGTAGCCACTAAAGAACAATTTTAGAAATTTAAATTAAAAGGAGGAAATAATTTCCGAGTGAAATATTGTTGGAAATATTGGTTCATTTTGATTTTTTTTAGAAATTTCACACTTGAATATATAATTTTTATTCTAGTGGTAGTTGTGAAGGAGAGTGGCCTTCACACTATCAATTTATCTGAGATATTGATCATTCACCTGGTGGTATCATGGCCTGGTAGGGGGGTGGCTAGTTGCAGAGAAGACTAGTACATCTAAGCCTATGGTTGGGTGGAAAATCAATCACCCTCGGCCAGTTGGTTGGTTGACAATGTGTAATAGATAATTTCTATGTGTGCTCTAGTATATGATTTATAATATATGTAAATATGCATGATTGATTAATTAATACAATTGTATAGTTATGAGCTAAGAGTTTTGATGAGTTATGAGCATAGTATAAAAGAGATGGAATTTGGTTGTATTCTATGTGTAATATATATGAACTATATTCTTTAATGGTTAATGTATGCTATATTATTGAAATGATTGGAAAGGGAAATCTATGCTCCTGTCCTTTACATTTTCAATAATCTATCTTTCTAGGTATTTCCTATTGAGGGTATAAGACATGTATCTTAAAGTTTATATCCATAATTCCTAAATAATTTAGGGATGGCATGTGGAATCATGGATGTTGTCCAAGGAATTGCAGAGACATGTTAATATGGAAGTTTATTGTAGAGGAATATGCATAGCCGAGACCCTCTATTTCTCTCATAGTATTTCAATGGGTTTCCTTGTGGAAAACCCGAGATATGGATTGTTTACCAATTTGCAAGGTTGTCAAAGATAGGAAGATTATTTTACAAGCTAAGGAAGAAAATCCATATCCATATATGCAGTGTGTAACATAACCAACCCTCAGCTGGTTCACGTCACCTTGTAAAATGACCCAAACAAAATTTTGGATACAAATTCTAAATTTGGAAATAACATACACAACATGACATTCAAGCTTACACAATGGAGCATGTTAATTAAAAACATAAATGAAATTGCTTAGATATGAAATGCAATAACTAAATGCATACAAAATTATTCAACCACTTAAATAGAGATTTGAATGCATCATTATGCTCACAACAATCAATAATAACCAAATATATCTTAGAGTAAATTGCACAGAAGTTGTATCAACATCATACATGAATAATCACAACAAATAGAACACTTATATTATAAAATGTGAAACCCACTATAGAATACAAAAATTACTCCCAACCATAGTCTTGTTGTTAGAAATCTTAAAAATAAGCTACCCCCAAGCTAGGGCTATGAATCCATAAGAGACGTTGGTTTGTAAGGATGGCTAATGTCCCCCTCTCAATAGTCAATTCTCAAAGAAAATTCCAGTCCACTAGCTCTCTTCCCCTCAACCTGCACAACCCAAAGGATGGAATCCCCCTTCATGACTCACAGTCCCTCGGGCCTTTCCACTCCCCTCCATTTATTCCATCACAGGTTGGACATGAATTCTACTTGTTGGGACCTCATGAATTCTACAGCTGCAACACAAATTTTCCCAACAACAAAATGTGTGCTTCCTTGGAAATTTTCTAACAACATGTTACTCCTAGGAACACAAACTCTTTCTCCATGAATTTTCATCTCCAAATAGTTTCCAAACTTGCCCACAACTAATACCTTCATGCTTCAACACTCATAACTCCATTTTTGGCCAAAAAACTCCATGTAAAAACAACTCTATATCCAAAAATGTGAATGTGCAATTATCCTCCCTACCCATACATTTTTTCCTTCTTTCTCTTGCTTTCTTGACTTGAACTCTTCCCCAAGACGATTGTACTCAGCTCCCATGCTCTCAGTAAATATGGGAAGCAACTCTCACACCAACCCTCTTACATGAATTCAATGATTAGGGTCTAAAACACTAAACAACTAATGGAAGGTTCATGGTAAGGATAATTTAAAAATAAACATGAAATGGGTTTTGGGTTCAATAGACATGAGTAAACTCTCCTCTTTGTACCCCTTCCCTCTCTTGTGGATACTTATCCCCTGAGTCTTTGTCTATTTCCATCTGTAGTTGGAAATACATTTTATTCATTATATTCAATTTACATCATTTACATATTACATTTATTTGTCTCTTGGCCATACATTACATTTACAATATACATCACTAGTTTTGGGTTTGAAAATGGGGATGTTACACCTTGGCACATGAATAGTTGATCAGAATCACACTGATATAGGCTTGATAATGAAGTATTTTTGTGGAACTAGGAGGGAAAAACCCTGATATAAGAACCCAATGGTCTTGCAGATCCATACTTTGGGCGAATTGGAGAGGTTAATGGCCATGCATATTTAAGCTCAAAATAAATTTATACCATTATATATAAGAGATTCTATTCATTATATCATTCAGAAAGGTGGTTTCAGAATACTCCATTTGGAAACTCCAATGGTGAATTTGTGTTTACAAAGAAGTTGGTCTAACTGAGGTAACTGGTGAGCACTTTCAGAGCCCAAAGTCGATACTGGCCATTATATTGCATATATATTAGTCGTTAGATCCATTGGAGAACCAATGACCCTGTTAAATATAGTGTAGGTCAGAAACCCACTTTGATCTAGTTCATTGATTAACATAATTGTCGATCATCCAATCCATCGAATGCGCATGTTGAATCATAATATATAAGAGCATAAAAGAATGCCACATAAACCAATGGTGACGTGAGTTCCATGTCAGCTAAGTTACAAGTGGAATCCTATCACTAGGTACACATCAATAAGGAATGACGAGTAAGAGAAGGTTTTGTGGAATTCAGATACAATTGGGACTCACGATTTCCAAAGGTAATTGTCGACAAGAATAGACCAAGAGCCAAGGATAAATATTGATCATGTGTTGAGTAGTAATATTAGATCCCGACCATGTGTCAAAGATCAATGATCGGGAGGGCCTATTTGGAAGAGCTCTAATGGGAAGGAAATTGTAGGAAAACCCCTTCAGGAATATTTTTTTGAAAGAGAGAGGTCGACAATGAGAACCTAGTTGTGTCATTGGAAGTGGATTACTCAAAATCGTTGCAGGATGTGGGTTTTGGAAATATATCTTACCAAGATGATGTGTCATCCCGAAGAGGTGATTCTAATGATGTAATATCGACAATTGTGGGGTTTCACACCAGGGAATAATGAATGATTTTTTTTAAGTTGTTTCTTCGAAGGGAAAAGTCCAAAAGTGATCATTTGATAGCCTTGCAGACCGCAGGCTTCAAAAAATCCTTAAAAAGTGTTAACCTCGACATGTCGATGGGGGTTGTCCAAGTGAGGGAGTTTGATAGTGTTGCATGGTGTAGAATTTAGAAAGATTCAATAATTTTATAAATTGGACATTGGGGTTTGATCCACACACCAACACCTGCTCCTTCTCTATTGATAGCTCCATCAAAGATCATGTTCCACATCTCATTCTCTGCACTATCTTGTTGTTCTGAAATTTTCTCAGTTTTTTGATCAGATTTGTCTTTGGCATTCATATTAATCTCTGGCACCTTTTCTTCAAAAATCGAATCATTAAAGAAAATGGAAGACCCAATATGAGTCTCCACTGAGTAAATGGGGTGGTTGTTTGGCTAGGATTTGTTACTAACCATGTACTTGAGAAAAAATTCCCTGTACAACCTCCTATATTGACCAAAAACAAGGATAGTGGTGTATGACATATCCATTTGCAAAGTCCATTTCAACTCTACAACCCATGACATGGATAACAACATGCCAAACTTAGGAGGGATATCAACAACCACTACATCCATGACCATATTTTTTGTTGGAATTTGAGACAAAGATACCACTAGATATTTGATTAGGACCAAGCACTTCACCTTCCTTGAATAAAAGGAGAAAATATATGTGTAAGGCCTTGTAATGCCCAGGCCCAATTGGTCCATGACTACCTTGGGCATCAGATTATGGGATTCTCTTGAATCCAACATAGCATTATGCAAATTCATATCATGAATCTTCAGACTGACACAGAAAGGAGGGACCTCATCAACATCAGTACTCTCCTCTACATGTGGGTCAAACAAGATGGCAGGATGATTATCTTCTATATTTAAAGTATCATAAGTTTCTTCCATCTTGAGCATCTTAATGATCTGATTTCTATATTCACTGTTCTTTATCAGCTCATTGAATGTGACATATATTTTAATTTTTGACATCTCACTTTCAAATTTAAAGGAAGATGAGGTTTTCTCTACCTCTTTGATGACTATCTCCTTTCTTGGTTCAGGAAATTTCTTTGGAGGTTCTTCCTTCTGCTTTCCTTTATCCACAACATCCTTTGCAATAGATTCCTTCTTAGTCTAACCTGAAGAAGGTGTGTTATTTTGATATTCTTTGGTAGGATTTCCCTTTGGAGTATTTGGAGGAACCTTTTTGTTTCGAAGATTATATTGTTTTTGGAATTGCATGATGGCATTCTGCAACCCTATCTGGTAATATTCCTTTTCCACTGACAACCATTCATCATCCTCCTGCATGAAGATTTCATTTGCATCCATGAACCGGTCATGTTCTTATTTAGTAAAAAACACCTATGTTTCATCACCATCACAACAATGCATGGTGTCTTCAAAAGTTCCATCAAAATTTTCATTTACATAATTATTTTGAAAAGGAGGTATTATTTGTTGATCACCTTGGTTCCTCTGATATCTTTGTATGATTTGTGGAACTGCTGGTCTCCTTTGGTTCATGGGTGGAACATTAGCATATTCTATGGTGTTAGGCTTATTATATAAAGACATCCTCTCCATGAGTTTCTCCATGGTATTCATCTTCAGTTCAAACCTCTCTTATGATGACTGTGAGGTTGAAGGATGTGCCTTATCTTGAACCTTGTTCATGTCCTTGTCAGAATTATATTTGATCTTTATTGAAGACATTATATTTACTTCAAATTCTATTTCATCACTCATAATATCATCTAGTGAAGTTAATATTCTTTCCTTCAACAACAAATAAAAATCACTTTCAAAGGAATCAACATATCTAAGTTGAGCATCCCTCGGAGGAGGTTTTAATTCGGTAGGAATTGAGTTGTAAACTTTTATAAATCTAGCTGAAAATTCTTGGACTGCTTCATCAGGTGACCTTTTCATGTTGTTATACCGGGTTAGCAACTAAAGGGGGTTCTTGTAACATCCTCGGCCACCAACAGGCCAGGAAATTCTACCAAACAAAACCTTAACTTAGCCTTTTGAGATTTGATACCATATTGTAACATCCTCGGCCACCAATCCACTTGTCGGGCAATGCTACTACGTGAAACATTATCATACTTATATATATATATATATATATAACAAGCATATTAAATCTAATTAACATATTGTTCTAAACAATACATAGTAAGCATATGATTACTTCTAATAGAACTCATCAAGGAAATTAATAATAATTCATATGCACAACAAAATACATGATAACATATAAGCATCACAAAAATGCAAAACATAATATTAAGCACAAACTGATACTTATCTTTGAAACTATAGTAATTCCACCAAATACACGCAGACCTTCCACGAACCTCCCAGCCTTAGACCGCGTTGCTCATCACTCTCAACAATAGGTCACCCTCGAGCTAGGACTAAGCTCCATCAGACAGAGAATCCTAGGCTAGGAAAGGTCAATGAAAGACACACAGTTATAGAGGAAGGATTCTCTCCAGGGAGTCACTTACACCCACTGCTCATAGACCCTCATTCCCCACATGCATGTCCCACCCCAGGAGTATACACCTTCATTGTCACCCAGATAGTCCTTCGGCTGCTAAACCTCCTTTGTCTTGGGCTTCAACAACAAATCGGACTGAAAGTCTTCGAGATCTATGGAAGCTACAAGACCCCTTCCAGGAGTTCTCACTTCCTTCGCGCACTCTCTCACCTAGAGAGAGTCGCTCACAAGATTGGAAACATGTTCTTTTGACCAATTCCAGCATAGTGAGGACAAAACAAGGCTCAACAACACATAGTCAATGACAACAACCTCACATGGTCAGGAACTACGTGGCCACAACAACCCACTGAGATAGTACGACACAACTCAGGAAATTTCGGGTTTCTCAACCATGCAACAAAGGACAGGTTCACAGTTCTAGTTTCAGAGATGTGTGAGGGTGTACAAATATCCCATGTAGAGACTTAACGGTTTAGGTAAGAATTCCACAGAACAAACACTAAAATAGAGGTTGATCATGGACACCCACGAGTTTAGACGGAGGATGGAAAATGGGAGGTTGAACTCCCAACACGGCTCCCTTCTCTGGTTTTAACTACATGTACCGAGGTCGACACCTATCTCCTAGGGGATGCATGCTCCTCATTTTTCACACATTCCTCCTTCCAGGAACTTAGGATAAAACATAAACATTTACATAGCTTTGGAATAATATTTAATTATTATCCCCAAGATCTTAAGCTCTTAAGCTTAGCCCTTCTCCCATCCTTTCATCTCCCTCTCCCTTACCCAGAATTTTTGGAAGCTTAGTCCCCCATCACTCATTCATCATGGTTGGTCCACATGCAGAGATGTTTTTATATTAATAATGTGCATCATTACATGTACAAAAATCAGGCTCTTGGCCTTCAACACTTAGGCTCTCTAGCCTAATAAAAACATAAGCCCACCAGCTTATATAAACTTGGCTCACCATCCTATAAAACATAATTACAATTCATAATGCAATTGGGGCACGTCATTGGGGTATTATAATCCCCTCCCCTTATTGTTTCATTGTCCTGAGTGCAACGTTCACACAACATCAACAAGATTTCCAAAATATTCAAAAATATGCAGGTATTTTTCCCGCATAGCATATTCATGCTCCAATGTTGCATCCTTAGGACCATACCAGGTCCACTGTACCTTTACAAGTCCTATGGCTCGATTCCAGATTTTTTTTCTTTTTCGGTCCAATATGCGCACAGGATGCACATGCAAGACACCTTCTTGTTCCACTTGGATCACATTCCAGTCAATCACATGATTAGGATCATGTATATATTTCTTAAGTAACAAAACATGAAACAAATTATCTACAATCATGGATGTAGGTAATGCAATCATATATGCAACTGGCCCAATCCTTTCTAGGATTTCAAATGGCCCACAAAATATGGCTGCCAACTTGGAACAGTTTCCCAGCCTCAGGGAACTTCTATTGGATTTTACTTTCAGAAAAACATGATCTCCCACTTTAAACTCTCTGTGGATTATGTTTTTATCAGCATAAATTTTCTACCTATCTTGGTTAGCTTTCAAATTCTGCTTAATTTTCAACATTTTCTCTTCCATTTCCTTGAGCAACTCTAGCCCAACTACCACTCTATCAGATGGGTTATCCGAACTTACTAGAGTATTTCAATTTCTACCATAAAGTGCTTCAAATAGGCTCATCTTCAATGATGCTTGATACCCATTATTGTAGGCGAATTCTACCAAGTGTAGGTAGTTTTCCCATTTCGATGGTTTTTCCATCACATACATCCTTAGTATGTATTCTATCACTCGATTCACCCACTCTGTCTACCCATCTGAATCAGGATGATAGGTTGTACTGAAATTAAGATCCGTTTTGAATCCCTTGACTAACCCTTTCCAGAAATTTGAGGTAAATTTCGGGTCTTTGTCAGACACAATTGTCTTGGGAATTCCATGCAATCATGCCACTTCCTTCATAAAAATATCAACAACCTCCACTGCCTTGTGAGTAGCCTTTACCAGAATGAAATGGGAATATTTCATAAGATTTTCCACCACTACCATAATTGAATCATGTTGCTTGCATGTTCTGGGAAATCTCATGATGAAATCCATTTTCACCACTTCCCACTTCCACTCAGGAATGGGTAAAGATTGCAAATATCCAGTTGGGTGCCTATGCTTAGCTTTAACCTTTTGGCATTCTATACATCTGACGATGTATTCTACAATCTCTTTCTTCATACTTGGCCAAAAGTAATGGCTCTTGACTGATGCCACAGTCTTCTGATATCCAAGGTGCCCAGCATAAGACACGTTATGCATTTCTCTCAGAATCTCAAGTTTCAAACCCTGGACATTAGGTACATAAACTTTATTCGTGTACACAAGTATTCCATCATTCTCTAACTTATAATCTTCCACTTCTTATGGAGTCTTATCTTGTTGTAGCTTCGATACCAATTCCCTGTACTACAAGTTTATGCTTCCAGCTTCCAAAACTTTGCTCTTTATATTGGTTTGATATATGCTAATGGTTGTAGCATGTAATTCATGTACTCTCCTATTGAGTACATTAACCACTTTATTCTCCTTCCCTTTTATATGCTTGATATCAAAATTGTATTCATAGAGAAATTCCATCCACCTACTCTGCCTAGCATTCAAGGTTGATTGATAAAACAAATACTTCAGACCGTTATGGTATGTTCTCAATTAAAACCTCCTTCCCATGAGGTAATGTCTCCATTTCCTCAGAGCGTGAATGATGGTTGCTAACTCCAAATCATGAGTTGCATATTTCCTTTCATGCTCTTTCAACTTTCTGGATTCATAAAAAATTATGAATCCATTCTTACTGAGGACTCCTCCCAGTCCTTCTTTGCGTGCATCGGTGCATACCATGAAATCTTCATTTGGATATGTGATCCTCAAAATTGGAGCACTGATTAACAGTTGCTTCAATCGCTGAAATCTTTTCTCACAATCTTTTGTCCACTGAAACTTCTTCTCCTTCCTTTGCAAGGAAGTGATAGGGTGAGCTAACCTCGAGAACCCTGAGATGAACCTTATATAATAACCATCTATACCCATAAAGGATCTTACTTTTGTCACATTCTTTGGCACTGAACATTCTCTGATGGCCTCAATCTTTTAGGGATCTACCGCTATCCCATATTTTGAAATAATATGCCCCAAGTAATGGATCTACTCTTGATAAAATGAGCACTTGCTCAACTTGGCATACAGTTGGTGATCTCTTAGCACCTGCAACACCATACTAAGATGTTGTTCATGCTCTTCCTCTGACTTGGAATACACCAGAATGTCATCTAGGAAGACTATGATGAAATTGTCTAGATAGTCCCTGAACACACCATGCATCAAGAACATAAAAACAATAGGTGTGTTTGACAGCCCAAACAACACCACTGTGAACTCGTAATGACCATACCTTGTTCTAAAGGTGGTATTTCTGATGTATTCATCCTTAATCCTTACCCGGTGATATCTCGACCTGAATTCTATCCTCAAAAAGATCTTCGCATCCTTCAACTAATCGAATAGGTCATCAATCCTCGGTAGAGGATACTTGTTCTTTATAGTTACCTTGTTCAATTGTTTGAAATTGATACACAATCTCAACATTATGTCCTTCTTCTTCATGAATAGAACTGGGGCACCCCAAGGTGACATGCTTCGGCGTATGTACCCCTTTTTTAGAATCTCCTCAAGATGCAATTGTAGTTCTTTCATCGCTGTCGTACTCATTTTGTAAGGAGCTTTCGATACTGGAGATACTGCAAGCATCAAGTTTACAGAGAAGTCAATATCTCTTTTCGGAGGTAATCCTAGTAACTATTGAAATACATATTCAAACTCCTTTAGTACCACATGATCTCCAATACCTGACACCTTATCCTTGGGTGTTTCCTCCACATGCGCTACAAATAATTGACAACCTTTTCTGTAGCACTTCTTCAGTTGCATTGCTGAGATTTATCTGATAGCAATAGCTCTAGGAATTCCTTGGATTGTTTTCTGATTCCCTTCCTCATCCATGCAAGTGAATGCCTTGTTATGACAGTCCATGATGGCATGGTGTTGTTCCATCCAGTCCATCCCAATTAAACAGTCATAAGAGCCTAAAGGCAGAATGTTCAATTCAACCTTCATGTTCAATTCATTCATGTCCATAGGATAGGACTTAACCAACTCAATGACTTTCCTCTTGGTTCCTATAGCCAGCTACACTAACCAAGATTTTTCATGTTTTCTTCTTGATAAATGCAAACTTTCCACCACTCTGGGATCTATATAACTATGGCTAGCCCCTGAATCAATTAAAATAGTAAAGGCATGGTTGTTAATCATACCTTCCACTTCAATCATGTGCGACTGAAATTCAGCTTGCTTATTGTCCAAGGCTGTGTAAATCCTTGGCATTCTACTGCCCATGTCCTCCATTGTTTTAGCGTGCTGAACATTGTGGACAACTCTCACTTTATCATTTCTGTGGAGTAAATCTATGTACCTATGGTTTTCTTTACAATCCCAACACTCCATAGGTGTCTTTCTTGGCATCTGTCCACCCATTTCATCCTTTCTAGGTTCTCTAAAATATGGTTGTCCCTGAGGATTGTTTCTGAAAAAGGGTGTCTTAGTTCCCTTCTTCCTCTGATCCATATTAAATTTATTCTTTTCTTCCCAAGCCTTTTGGAAGGTTGGCTTTTCTTTTTGTTGTTCATATAAAAATTTCGCCCTCCTTATTGTTTCTTCCATGGTTTTTGGGTCATCATACTAAATCTTGTCACCAATGGAAGGTGGAAATCCACTTAGATATCTTTGAATCTTCACCGTCGCATCCTTGATGAACGGAACATACTTCAGCAATTCCAAAAATCTTCGTTCGTATTCATCAATGGTCATGCTGCCCAACTTGAGTTCAAAGAACTCTTTCATATTTTTATCATAATACCTTTTAGTCAAGTATTTCTTCTCGAAATACCTCTTGAATTATTTCCAAGTGATATATTTCTCTCTAATGTGTTGCACCTGTACAAGATGATCCCACCACATGGATGCCTTTCCCTTCAGCTGATACATTCCAATTCTTCCTTCTACATGAGAGAAATAATTTCGCAGTTGGAAATATTTTTTCATGCCAAGCAACCTTTTTTCAGAATCTTCCTCCTTCTTATGTTCTCCATCAAATGTAGGAGGCTTAATCTTATTCATTTCTCCCTTCAGTTCATCCACTCCATATCTCCTGTGCTTTTTGGTAGGAGATGGGCTTGAACTATTGTGTGCCCTTCTCTTGGAGTGACTTTGGGAGTGATGATGGTGTCTACCATCACTCCTTGATCTTTTCCCCTCAAAAGTTTGGTGACTCTCTATTCTTCTCAAGTCACTCTCCTTATCCAACTTATTTTCTATTCTCTCCAAACTCTTTAACAACTTTACGTTGAATTCACCTTGGTTTTCCTGAGCTTTCTTCTATCTGCTTGGTGAGTTTTGACATCTTTCTGCAATTTTTCAATGATCTTCCTCATATTTCCTTCCTTATTTATCTCCTTTCTGTGCCCATTGGAGTTTGATCCTTCAACTCCCAAGTGGACATCCATTCCTTCTCTTTCATTTTATGAACTGGAATCATTCTATCTCTCTTCCATTTCTTTTCACTCCATGGAAATTCTAATCGGTTCTGGCACTCATCAAACTTCTACAATCACAACTTGCAGACAACCAGAATTTGTCAGGCCATCTCTCCTTAACAAATTCCACACATTCAAAACCAATCTGATTTAAGAAAATGTTTTGATTTCATGAATCTTTTGAGCTCTTCTCAGCTCTGTAACTTTCGGGTGATATCCCCTTCTTTCTTAGTCCCCAACCCATGCGATCACGGGTCGTGACCAAATGCTAAACTACTATGTGCTACTCGGGCTTTTGGTCTTCATAGATTTCAAAGCATGCACAACTATCTCTCGGAGTTCTGATGACCAATCTCATGAAGTCGAGTGGATCAACGGTCCACATTTACCCATCATCCAACAACTAAAATCCACTGTGGTCTTTTCGTCTTTGAAGTTTTCAGGACTTTGGGACTTCGAACCTCAGGAGTTCCCATACTTGTTTCTTCCCAATATTCCGACATCCAAAATTCCAATCTACTTTTCCCTTCGGACCCACGTAGTACAACTTTCACCAACTAAGGTGGTGGCACATGGAAGATCTAGGAAGGTCCATGTCACCTTTGGTGATGTCATCAGGTCCCACCTTACTCATTTTTCATTTCAAAGTTTCAGGCATCGAAAGTTCATGCATCCACACATCTCGTTTCTCCCGATTGTTGAAATTCTAAAATTATGATCTACCTTCTCCTTGATCCAACGGTCAAACTCTTTTCCTGCGATCTACAATGTAGGTATTTTCGGGACATCGTAGTTTTGGGAATTGGGAGTTCATGCACCAACACATATCACTTTTCTCAATAATTAGAATCTGAAAGGTTTCTAGGATAACTCTCATGCACCTTCACCGGATCTGACGTTCATGAGGGATCTCCTTTCCTCCCGAGCGGATCCTGCGGCTCCAGCATACGGTGTTGAGCTCTCTTTCTCCCTATGTCCATATACCACACCGACTTTGGTTTTACTATATTTCTACACCTCTTGAGCTTTGTAACATGACCAAAGTAACCCGCGAGAGGCGTTGAGGGTCCAAGTGGTTCTTCCTCACGCTTCCACCTAAGAACCTCATCGTCTAATGACCCTTATCCATCCCATCGAGGGCTTAGCATTTAGAGCCTTTGGTGTCGGATCTTGATACTGCGCCGACAGCAATTATTGCGAAACTCTTGCTTCAACTTCCATTAACATGTCCCATCCAGGCTCAATATTGAAAACATGGCTCTGATACAATATTGTAACATCACGGCACCAATAGGATGGACAAATGCTACCAAACCTGACATAATAAAACCTTTTGAGCTCACGATACCATATTGCTTAACATGGGCCACCAACCCACTTGTCGGGAAACGTTACTATGCAAAACATTCTCATACTTATATATATAACCTGAATTAAAATCCCTAGTTCGCCAGATTGTTCTAAATAATACAGAGTAAGCATAGGATTATTGTTAATATACATCATCAAGGACATTAAAAATAATTCATATGCACACGAGAATACATGATAACATATAAGCATCCCAGGCATACAAAACATAATATTAATCACAAACTAATACTCACTAATCATGGTCCATCCAGGCTCAATGTTGTAACCATGGCTCTGATACCATATTGTAACATCCCTGGCCACCAATAGGATGGACAATGCTACCAAACACAACCTTAACTTAGCCTTTTGAGCTCTGATACCATATTGTAACATCCTCGGCCACCAACCCACTTGTCAAGAAATGCTACTATGCAAAACATTCTCATACTTATATATATAACATGCATATTAAATCTAATTCATAGATTGTTCTAAACAATACAGAGTAAGCATAGGATTATTGTTAATATACATCATTAAGGACATTAAAAATAATTCATATGTGCAACAGAATACATGATAACATATAAGCATCACAGTCATGCAAAACATAATATTAAGAACAAACTGATACTTATCTTTGAAACTGTAGTAATTCCACCAATTTTGTGCAGACCTTCCACGAACCTCCCAGTCTTAGACCATGTTGCTTATAACTCTCAGCAGTAGGTCACCCCCAAGTTGGGACTAAGCTCCACCGGGCATGGAATCCTAGGATAGGAAAGGTCAACGAAAGACACACAGTTACAGAGGAAGGATTCTCTCCCAAGATTCACTTACGCCCACTGCTCACAGACCCTCATTCCCCACATGTTTTTCCCACCCCAGGAGTATACACCTTCATTGTCATCTAGACAGTCCTTCAGCTGCTAAACCTCCCTTTCCTTTAACTTTAGCAATTGACCGGACTGAAAGTCTTTGAGCTCTGTGGCAGCTACATGACCCCTTCCAGGAGTTCTCACTTCCTCCGTGCACTCTCTCACCTGGAGAGAGTCACTCACAGGCTTGGAAACCTATTCTTTTGACCAATTATAGCAAAATGAGGACACAACAACAAGGCTCAGCAATGCACAATCAATGGCAACAACCTCACACGGTCAGGAACTGCGCGGCCACAACAAACCAATGGGATAGCACAACACGACTCAGGGAATTTCAGGTTTCTCAACCATACAACACAGGATGGGTTCATGGTTCTGGTTTCGAATATGCGTGAGGGTGTACAGAGATCCCACGCAGAGACTTAACGGTTCAGGTAAGAATTCCCAGAACAAACACCGAAACAGAGGTTGATCATGGACACCCGCGAGTTCATACGGAGGATGGAGAATGGGAGCTCAAACCCCCAACATGGTTCCCTTCTCTGGTTTTAACTACATGCAAACAAGTCGACACCTATCTCCCTGGGGTTGCATTCTCCCCATTTTGCACACGTCCCCCCTTCTAGGAACTTAGGATAAAACATAAACATTTACACAGCTTTGGAATAATATTTAATTATTATTCCCAAGGTCTTAAGCTCTTAAGCTTAGCCCTTCTCCCAACCTTTCATATTCCTCTCCCTTACCCAGAATTTGTGGAAGATTAGTTTCCCATCACTCATTCATCGTGGTTGGTCCACACACAGATATTTTTTTATATTAATAATGTGCATCATTACATGCAGAAAAATCAGGCTCTTGGCCTTCAACAGTTAGGCTCTCTAGCCTAATAAACACATAAGCCCACCAGCTTACATAAACTTGGCTCACCATCCTATAAAACATAATTACAATTCATAATGAAATTGGGGCACATCCTTGGCGTATTAAAGTTTTTCTTGTCACCCCACTTTGCAAGAAAACTGTTTCAAAGGCTTCAAAATTTAAGATACTTGTTGTTGGGAGAGCTCTGAACCATTTTTTGACTTCTCCTGCAAGACTTTGTGAAAACAACCTCATTTTTGCATCTTCATAATATACTTCTTCTAAGTCCACAAAATTGTTGAACCAATCTAAATTGTTTTGGTCTGACACATTTCCTTCATCATGATACAACTTAATCCTCTGATAATATTCCTGGGGAAAATCATGTAACTGAGCAGGTAGAACAAGAGGGGAAAAACTAGTTGCCATGGTTGCAGTAAGAACTTGAAGTGGTTGTTGGTTCTAATTAGGAATCACAAGAGGTTTAGTAGAGGTAGCTAAAATTAAATCTTGGAACCTCCTCTCATCAAATATGATCTTGTTCAAACAAGACTCGGATTTAGTTCTAAACAACGTTTGCTCAAATTTCAAATCAAAATCAAGATCTTCAATGTTTGTCACTCCATCTTTGGGAAAGGATAGATATTTGTCTAGACACAAAACTGGGCTTATTGGCATTTATTTTCTTTTGTGTACATTCTTATTAGGGTCAGACACTAGGATTACTACTTCTGGGTCTGGATTCCTCCTGGTATGAATTCTCTTGGGAGCCAGAATTTCTAGCTCAAACTACTTTATGCTACTGGTCTATTTATAATGTACTTTCCATGGTAGATTTAGTCTCAACCAATAAGGTTTTTGATTCATTGTTGTCAGTGTTTCATGGAAACTTTCACAGGAGATCTAGCTAAAGCATACACAAACAAAGATTATCAAGAAAAGAAACAGAGATACACAGTGAAGAATGAGAATCAATGCATATTATGATGTTATCAATGAGTGAGTGATCTTCACTCATATAGGAAATGACATACTATAAATAGGAATGCATGCATAATAGTGATGGTCTAATATTAAAAAGTATAAAATAGAACTAGTTAGTTAACTCCCACTGAACTAGTGTTACTCCCACTGAACTAGTGTGTCGAAAATAGAAATTTCTCCAACACCCCCCTTGAACATCACTATGGAGTAAAAAATGAGTCCCAACTACTAGGCCATTTTAGGTACTCATGTAAAATGAAACTAATGAACACTGAATAAAAGTGAGGAAAGAAGGAAAACCACGTGGGAACAAAACCCCCCCTTAAAAGATAATGTATCAAAAGAATAAAATGGCAGTTGCTAGGCAACTGTGCTCTTCACTGCAAGACGATCCCGCAAAGTTTGAAACTTCTACTGACTGGAAGTATTCATGAATATGTAGAAATATTTATGGATCTAATGAAGTCCTTTGGAAACCTGTCTATCCTTGTACCTCTTGAACCTGTGGACCCATATGCACCTGAAAATATTCCTTTATGGTGGAAGTGGAACCATATGTGAAGTCCGATTATTTAGGTTTGAGTAATACTCTTTTTTCATGGCTACTTTCCATAATGGATTTCCCACATCCTTATTGTAGGTATGCAGATTAGTAGATTGAAACATATAACAATGCATGGGCATCATAGGTTCTGAAGCTGAAAGTACCTGAGAAGGATCCTCATGATGATATTGAGTCCTCCTTGAATCCAATGGATTCGCTGCAAGGTTTCCTGCTACCTAAAGTGTGGTCTATTCCTTCTTGGGCATATACTGAAGCTTCAATGCTGGCTTCTTATGTAGTTATACTACCTTCTTATTTCCATGTACATAATCTGAGTGTATGGAATCATCTCTGATGTCTAAAACTTATGGAATCACAAGAGTATAGGCATGTTGCACTAGAGGTGCATGCAAAGTACTCTCTTTATGTGTAAGTAGAATAGAGTCATCGTCAGAAACTTAGTGAATTTATACAACCTTGATTTGTGATCCACCTCGCCAATTGCAATGATGGAATTGTCATGCATGTCAATTACTGAAACTGAATCTAATGTAAATTCAACCCTTTTACCTTTTTCAGTGATCTGGTAAACTAAGAGAGATTCATAGAAAGCTTTGGAACATGTAAAACATTCTCAAAACTGCCATTGTGGAGTTCCACTCTCCCTTCTCCTGCTACTGCTACTGGAGTATCATCCCCCATGAGAATACGGGGTCTTGAGCATGGACTCAAAGAAGAGAAAAAATCCTCTTTTGATGCCATATGATTGGATGCACCAGAATCTATAATCCATGAATCAGATGAGGAATTAATTGCAACTAGAGCATGATGATTACCTTTCTTAGGAGCAAGATCTTCTTCCTTCTACTTCTTGACTCCCTCAGGAATGAAGTTTCCAAGGTTGTTCTACTGAAGTGTTTGTGCCATAAGATCGATATGTTTATTCATGCATGTGGATTCTTCATGATTCGGTTTATTACAGTTAGTGCATTGCTTTCCCTTATTCTTCTTCTTGGAATCTGAAGAGTATTTGGAACCTTAAGAATCATTAAAGGGTTTTGAATATCCCTCCTTCCTATTCTATTTGGATGACCCTTTTCCATCATGCATGGTGAATGCATGTGCTTTGGTATTTTTCATGAGGCCCATCTGTATTAGTTTTTTCTTCTCTTGTGTAAGAGACTCAATGAATTGGGCCAACGTAGGCATTTTCCAATTTGTTCCAAAACTACATATGCCAAAATGGAAATTGGAGACATATACAGCGTATTCCGGTCCTACCTTGGCCAAGATTGTTAGAATAAGTTGTTTCTCTTGTGTAGACTTATCAATACCACATTCACCCAAGCTCAATAGCAAAGATTTAAATTTAGTAAAAGAATCTTGTATATTATCAAAAAATTTAGGGTCTAAGGTATTCAACTATACCTCAAGCATATGACCTCGCATATCATCCTACTTTCCAAAGAGTCTTTCCAAGGTGGTCCAGATCTTGTCTGGAGTCTTTCATGTGGCAACATGAAACCAAGATCAATGGATATTAACATTTCAAGAAGTAGTCATGTGGCCTCATCCTTACGGTTCTCCCATCTCATCTTCTCAATCACTGATGTAGTTTTTGTTTCTGTTTCCATCATCAAATTATATAATCCTTTCCTTCTGAGTTGGAATTATGACTTGGGCTTCCAATAAAAATAATTGTATGGTCTAAGAATTTCCACCAATTTTGACTTTATAAAAGTTTTCATATCCATCTCTCCCACTATTTCTAAGAACCCCTAAAAATTTACTCTCAATCTGCAAGTGAAAAATTAAGAAATCGCGGAAGAAAGGGCACTTTAAGTATCAATTTTAGGAGACAATCTTTCGACTTACTTTCTGAGAAAATGGTGAGGAATCTCACCAAATGATTGAAAACCTGCTTTCATAATAGGTTGATTTATTTCTCATGCTATTTGTTTCCTCAAAAACTTAATATTTTGGGAGAAATCACTGTAGAGAGGTACGACCATAGATTTGTATCAGCTTAAGGAGGCTATCTTCGGGCTTACTTTATGAGAAAACAGTGAGGAATCTCTCCAAACGATTGAAAAACCACTTATAAAATGGGTCAATTTACTTCCCACGTGAGCCATTTCCTCAAAAAATTAATATTTTGGGAGCAATTACTATACAAATTGTAACGATCCTCGCGGACCAACCTGAGGCTAGGGTATGCCACTCCAGAGAAACCACTCATGCTCTGACGCTAGTCGGTAACATTCCCAGCCATCAGGCCGAGCCATGCTACTCTAGGGAACACTTGTGTTCCCATACTGTGGAACATATAGTAGCATACCCAACATATAACTAAGTAATGCGACCTAAATTTAGTCTTTAGACTGCATGCAACTAAAACATATACATATAGCATGCTCGCAGAAGCTTTACATCTAAACATAAACAAACAAATACTTTCTATAACATACGAATTTTATATTAAAATAACAATAACTACCGATATGCATCATTTACAGGAAATTACCCATAAGCACACAAGCAATCATAATCACATATATAATAAAATCGCAACATAGGCATGTAAATAACAAAACAACATATCAATATATCATACAACTGGTAATTATATTAGAAATAATGTCATCAACTCCTTACAAACCATCCACAAACCTCCCAGCCATAGACTACATTGTTCATCACTCTCAACAGTGAGTCACCCCCGAGATGGGATTGAACTCCAACCATGGTAAAGGGATTCCTATCCAGGCTAAGGCTCATGGACAATAGGAAAGACTTTGTCTCAGGTGCTCACACAACTAATAGCCTATAGCCTTTCATTCCCCACATGCCTATCCCACCCAAGGAAGTGTACCCCTTCTCTGCTCAACAGTCCCTCGGATACCCCACTTCCCTTCCAGGGCTTCAACAACAGGCTGGAACAAAAGTCTCAGAGCATTGTAGCTGCAGTTTAGCACCTACGAAAATCAATCCCCAACAATTCTCTTGATCAAAGAACTTCTCATGGGCCTGACAACCCACTTCGTCAATATCGCTCCAAGCTAACCAAGTACACCAGCCAAAAAGGGTGGGGAATTAAGATTCGGAAATGTGAAATGGTTGTCTCAAGGATAACGGAATGTATGAGTGAAATGGTCATGGAGTCATTGACTGGATAACTGAGTGTGTTTCGGAATCACTGTAAACTTTTTGTGAAAAGTTATGGTGAGAATGATGGTCATTTCCCCCGTTCGTAAGGTATCTGTGAGAAAAATCCCCCATGGGCTAAGTTTCCCCATTATATGAATGCATGTCCCCAACTTGACACTTGTCATATCGGAAGTTACTTTTGTCCACTTGTCCCCAAATTTAGAAATTAGGATAAAATAGTTATCCATACTTTATGTTTTAGGAAATATTAATATAATATTCCCCTGACTTTTGGCCCTCCCTTTCCCTACTCGTGAAGTTCAGTTTCCCATCTCTTTTATCGTGGTCAGTCTGCGCGCAGTGATGTATTTTATATTAATCATGAGTCATGTACAAAGTAGGTGCATTGGCCCTTGACATCTAGGCATTCCAGCCTAATACCAAAACATAAGCATTATGGCTTATAATACTGGCTCACCAGCCTATAATGCATATCATATACATAAAGATTCGTTGACCTTGGTATTGTGTGCACTTTAGTTACTGCACATGGTATCTATTTTCCTCAAGGTTGCGTTTACTTTAGTTATTGGGTGTGGTATCCACTGTCCTCAAGGTTGCACGCACTTTAGTTACTGCGCACGGTATCTTGCGATGTGCATATTACATCATTTTACTGTGCAGTTCATGCGCACACTATGCCACATGATGTGCATTAACAAATGAGGTAAAAACAACTCACCATATTAAGTATGTTTATATTACATTTAGAATTGGGTTCAGTTAAGGGATATTACAATCCCCTCCCCTTATTTATGCACTATCCTCAGTGCATCATACACCCATATATATCATATTTTTCAAAAATATTAAAAAATATGTGGGTATTTTGTCCGCATTGCATCTTCATTCTCCCAAGTAGCATCCTCGAGGTCATATCAGGTCTATTGAACCTTTACAAGCCCTATGGATTGATTTCGGATCTATTTCACTTTCCGGTCCAAAATGTGCACTGGATGCACTTGAAAAGTGCCTTCTTGCTCCACCTGAATCACATTCCAATCAATAACATTATTAGCATCGGGTATATATTTCTTTAGCAATGATACATGGAAGACATTATGAAAAGACATAGATGCAGGAAATGCAATCATATAAGCAACTGGACCAATCCTCTCTAGGATTTCAAATGGTCCACAAAATCTGGCTACTAACTTGGCGCAGCTTCCCAACTTCAGGGAACTCCTGTTAGCTTTCACTTTCAGGAAAACATGATCACCCACTTTGAATTCTCTGTGGATTCTGTTTTTATCAACATAACTTTTTTGTCTATCTTGGGCATCTTTCAAATTCTACTTAATTTTTAACATTTGGCCCTCCATCTCCTTGAACAACTCTATTCCAACTACTATTCTATCAGCCTGGTTATCCTAGCTTACTGGAGTATTACACCTTTTTCCATAAAGTGATTCAAATGGGCTCATCTTCACTAACGCGTGATACCCATTATTGTAAGTGAATTCTACCAAGTGTAGGTAGTCTTCCCATTTCAATGGTTTGTCCATCACATACATTCTCAACATATCTTCTATCACCCTGTTCACTCTTTATGTCTGTCCATCATAATTAGGATGATAAGTTGTACTAAAGTTTATATTCGTTCTAAATCCTTTGAAAAATCCTTTCCATAAATTTGAGGTGAATTTTGGGTCTCTATCAGACACAATCGTTTTAGGAATTATGTGCAATCGTGCCACTTCCTTCATGAAAATGTGAGCGACATCTGCTGCCTTGTGGGTAGTTTTTAGTGGAATAAAATGGGCAGCTTTTGTAAGCTTGTCCACCACCACCATAATCGAATCATGCATCTTGCCTATTCTAGGCAATCCCCTAATAAAATCCATTGTCACCACTTCCCACTTCCATTCAGGAATGGGCAAAGGTTGCAGCAATCCTATTGGGTGCCTATGTTCTTCTTTAACTTTCTAGCATTCCATACATCTTGCAATGTATCATGTTATCTCTCTCTTCATACTTGGCCAAAAGTATTGGCTCTTGACTGCTGCTACGGTTTTCTGATATCCAGGGTGCCTTGCATAAGGAACATTATGCATCTCGTGCAAAATTATACGTTTCAAGTCTTAGACATTTGGTACGAAAATTTTGTTCTTGTGCAGTAGTATTCCATCTACTCCCAACTTATAAATATCCATCTTCCGAAGTATATTACCCTATTGTATCATTTCTACCAATTCTCTATACTGCAGATCTGTATTTGCAGCCTCCGGAAATTTTCTTTTAACATCAGTCTGATACACTGATGGTTGTAGCATGTAGTTCATGAACCCTCCTACTGAGTGCATTAGCCACTTTATTTTGTTTCCCTTTGATATTCTTTATATCAAAGTTATATTCTCTTATAAACTCTAACCATATGCTTTGCCTAGCATTTAGATTTGGCTTATCAAATAAATATTCCATGCCATTGTGGTCTGTTCT
>SNQJ01S0057908.1:983-30624 GCA_010110895.2 Picea sitchensis | reverse complement strand
ACAACCCGCTTCTTCAATCCTGCTCCAAGCTAACCAGGTACACCAACCAAAAAGGGTGGGGAAACAGACTTCACAAAGGTTAAATGGTTGTCTCAAGGATAACAGAAATTATGAGTGAAATGGTCATGGAGTCATTGACTGGATAACTGAGTGTGTTTTAGAATCACTATGAACTCTTTGTGAAAAGTGATGGTGAGAATGATGGTCGTTTCCCCCGTTCGTAAGGTATTTGTGAGAAAAATCCCCCCATGGGATAACTTTCCCCACGATATGAATGCATGTCCCCAACTTGACACTTGTCATATCGGAAGTTACTTTTTTCCATTTGTCCCCAACTTTAGAACTTAGGATAAAATAATTATCCATACTTTATGTTTTAGGAAATATTAATATAATATTCCCCTGACTTTTGGCCTTCCCTTTACCTACTGGTGAAGTTCAGTCCCCCATCTCTTTTATCATGGTCGGTCTGTGCACAGTGATGTATTTTATATTAATCATGAGTTATGTACAAAGTAGGCACAATTGCCCTTGACATCTAGGCGTCCCGGCCTAATACCAAAACATAAGCATTACGGCTTATAATACTGGCTCACCAGCCTATAATGCATATCATATACTGACCTTGGTATTGCGCGCACTTTAGTTACTGCACGAGGTATCCACTATCCTCAAGGTTGTGCGTACTGTAGTTACTGTGCGCGGTATCTTGCGATGTGCATATTACATCATTTTACTGCGTAGTGCATGCGCACACTATGCCACATGATGTGCATTAACAAATGAGGTCAAAACATCTCACCATCTTAAGTATGTTTATATTACATTTACAATTAGGTTCGGTCGAGGGATATGATAGAAATGTATGACCATGGATTCATATAAGTTTCAGGAGGCTATCTTCCAACTTACTTTCTAAGAAAACAGTGAGGAATCTCATCAAATGGTTGAAAACCCACTTGTAGAATGGGTTGATTTACTTCCCATGGAAGCCATTTCCTTGAAAAAATAATATTTTTGGAGAAATCACTACCGAAAGGTACGACCATGGATTTAGCTCGCCAAAACTCTGATTTTTCTTATTCTTTGGCTTGTTTGGCTTGCTCCAAGCAGCGTAGCTCTGATACCATGTCAGTGTTTCATGGAAACCAGCACAGGAGATCTAGATAAATCATACACAAACAAAGATTATCAAGAAAAGGAAGAGATATACACAATGAAGAATGATAATCAATGCATATTATGATGTTATCAATGAATGAGTGATCTTCACTCATATAGGCAATGATATCCTATAATTAGGAATTCATGCATAATAGTGATGGTGTAAGATTAGAAAGTCTAAAATAGAACTAGTCAGTTAATTCCCACTGAACTAGTGTTACTCCCACTAAACTAGTGTGTTGAAAATAGAAATTTCTCCAACAACTGTCACCCTCAGGAATCAAAGCTGAAGCTTTAAGTCATTCTTTTTCTGGGGAAGATTTCACTTTCGATCCCTGGCAGTGGCGCCAAAATGTTAGCACTATGTAAATTTTTTCAGTTAATAAAACAAATGATAGGGGTAACCTACAATCCAACTTTAGAGCTGGGTACTAGCCTGCTCAGCTCAGAGAGGGCTCTCTCTTGTCACTTGGTATTTCTTTGACAATCAATGGCTAGTTTTTTTTGTTTTGGGTTTTTTTTTATAATTTTGCTGGCAAGGAGGGGGAGGGATACTTAGAGATATGGAGTCAAACTTTTGAAATGAATGGAAGCACTGACTGGTCTGTAGAAGTCTCCATAGGATAAAGGATAAATGAGGCAATAAATCTGAGTTATAATTTGTAAATTTGCAGTGTGTAAGAAGAAAAGAAAACATATAACTACATCAGAGAATTAAATAAATGAATTCTAAATTAGTTAGGAAGAACTTAACACAGTTTAAATTGGTTCAGCCGAGAGCATCACAAGATGAATTATGGGCCTTTAACTATCCAATTTAAACAGAAGACTTTGAAAATGAAATCAAAAATACAGGAAATACATACAAAGAGAGGAGACAAATATCAGACAACCACCATCAGAATCTTTTCATGGAAACTTCAAGACTTATGCATGTGTATTCTATTCAGCTTCATAAAATTACATTCAAGTTATGAATAGCTAAAATTGTGCCCTTTCACTTTTGCCAACTCTTAATACATTTAGAACTCTTGATATTTATACAGGTTGAGTTCCTTTGGTTTGAAACTGATTACAATGATAAAAGTGAAACGTTTCAGTTTCTGAAACTGATTACAATGATTACAAATGACAGTTTCGGTTTGAAACCGATTACAATAATTAGCAAGAAACATTTCATGATCCATCTTTTGACTCCTCTGACGTTTCAATTTGTTTCCTCACCACTTTCTCTCCTTTGGTCTTCCACGTGATATGCCATCTTCAGTGACACCTGGACATCATCTACTGGACCATGGAAAACTTCACTTTGTCTTACCTAGTCGTACTATCTCCTTCCATTGCAAGTCAAAAGGGATATCATAATCTATCATTTCTTTGATCAGGATATCTAGGTCAATGCAGGAAGCATATGAAATGACTGGTAGTCCAAGTTTGAATTCTTTGAACTGATTCAGAATCTCAAAGTTTGTAATCAGATGCTCAACCAGGGTAGCTCCTTTTAGATTTTCCTCTAGGGTTTCAAGCTTGGATTGATCCATTCTGCAATGAGTGAGGTGAACATTGTATTCTTCCTAATCATATAATTTTCCTTTCCCATCCCAAAATGGCAGGAGGCCTTTGATAAACAATTCTTCAAGCAAATATTTGAACTCTTGCACACTTTGCTCCACCAATGTTTCCTTGGTTTGGACTGATTTCAACAGGTTATGTTTAGCAATAACCCTCTTGGCCCAGATAATCAATGTAGTTATGTCTTTAACTCCAATAGTTTGAAGTTCTGCAATAGGTATGGAGTTGAGTAGATTTATGGAATTTTGGGCCCATTCTGGTGGCTTCTTTGCTAAGGTTTCATTTAAAACAATGCACCTGCTTCTAGTTGTGATGGCTATGTTGTCTTTATCATTGATGAAGTTTAAATACACTCTGAACTTGGTAGCTTCATCAACTATAGAATCCCATATGATATGATTTACCCCCTGCAATAGGCCTTTTCCTCTTAATATCATCTTCAACTTATCTATCCTTTCCTGCAAGGATTCATTCTTCTTTTGAAATTGATCCATTCTTTCGGGATTTAATTTATCTATGCTCCCTTTTATCCCTTTGATTTCTCCTTCTTTCAGGATAACTTGTGACATAGCCTAGATAATTCCTTCAGTGCTTGGCCCAACTTTTCTAGTAGGAGGTACAACTACATATTTGTTTAGGACTTTTGTCTGTTCTTGTGACCACCTGACCTTTTCTCATTCTAGTTGTAATGCCTCAGCCTTGCAATCCAATGTCTCTTGACAAAGTGTTTCATTTTCATGTTCTAGAGAAACCAATTATGTTGTTTGTGGATGTTCTGTGGCAGACACCTTTAGTTTCTTCTTCAAACTTTGAATCAATTTGTCTTTTTCATCCAATGAGGATTTCACCCCTTGAGGGCCTTTAGATCCCAACCTCTTGACCTGAATCTTCCAAGCTTTGCTAGATTCTTTTTCTTGCCTCAAATTCCCTTCTAATTTCATTGCATAAGATGATATCTTTGAATTATTCAATCTTAAACTCAAGTAATCAAAATACAACATATCACTGGTATTCCTATGGAATTTGACTTTATCTCGAGCACTGATGTTGTCATACCTTATATTTATCTCAGAGACTTTATATTCATCTACAAATGCAATGTTAAAGGTCCTCTTCTCAATATCCCTTACTGTGAACACAAAATATTTAGGTTGAGAAATATTTTCCACTTCAGGGACTAAATCCCTCATCTCACCTAGAGCTATGTTTCCCCTCTCAACATAATGTTTTTCCAAATCTTATTTAGATTGATAAGTTGTCCCATATGTTTTATCAAAGATGTATTTCTTGTTGCTAAAGGTTATTGAGCTTCCTTCACTTTGGAGTTTTCTTTCCTTTTCAACCTCTACAGTGCTATTACCACTCTCCACCATATCCAGATTTACTTGTTCTTTAGGCTCTTCCTACTCTAAATACACTATCTGTGGAGACTGTGTAATCTTCATATTCTTAAGAGCAGTCTGTTGATCACTGGTTCCCATGGCATCTCAACTGCTTCTCTTGCTATAAACACTCATCTTAGGAAGTTTGACTATTAGTTTTTGAGGAGCTTGTTGTGTTTGACTTTGTTGTAGTGTTGCCTCCACTTTCTGTGTTTGAGTTGGTTGCAATATTGCTTCCATATCAACACAGAATTCTAGGTTTGCTAGCTTTTCAAAACCCTCAACATGTTCATGCTCATAAGGGGCCTATTTGTTCATCAATATTCTCTTGGATATGATTTGGTGTCGATCATATCTCCTTCAATGTAGCTGTGAAAAAACAAACTCTTTGATCTTTTCTTGAATATGAGATAAGCATGATCTATTTTTGACAATGAGGGGGCCAATGATAAAAGGGAATTTGAGGTTGGAAGCTTTGTGCAATTTCAGAAAATTCTTTGTCTTAGATATAATTCTCTGCCTGATGAATTCAAGGGAAAAAACTTTGGGGGTCAAAAAAAATGGCAATAGATAGGGGGATTCACGACAACCATAAACCCAAATTGTTGTTGAGTGTATGAACAGTATCCAATCCCCCACTCTTTTTTTTAGATTTGGCTGTAGATAGCTCCTCATGTCATACAAAACTCTAGGTAGGATGGTGTTGAAAATCAAACTGTAAACTTTGGACACGACTTTGTTTATGAAGATGAGAAATGTAATCCTTTTACATTCAGTTGATACAAAGTCTGCTTCATGGAATTCTCTCTTATTGGTTTCCATGAAAATCTTCAGCAGAAAAGTGTAGTATCTGAAATTCTTTAGAGAACAAAAATTCACTAGATGTTTATGGATATGATCAACTATGAATTGATCAAAACTGATGCGGACTGACAGACCAGACTCTGATTGAAAAAAGGTCAAAAGGAAACTGAGCATGAATTCAACCACATGTTTGTCATTATCTAGACATAAATTTGACTCAACAGGGAACAAACCCATTGGAATTCAATAACCATTATACTCACATCCATTGGCCAAGACAGACTCTCTGAAAAATGTTATGGTTTGACAATTGTATGCAAAAATAGATCTCGGACCTCTGATGGACATTCTTTGTATACCCTGATTAGTGTTTCTTCATTGAAAGGTTCATAATTTGCAGAGAAAGACTCTAGTATACTGAGGGAATCTCAAATTGACAGATTCTCTACCCTACACATGACCTCGAACCCTTGTTTATTCACAATGACTCTTTCTCCATGTGAATACTATTCGATGCACCAACCTATAAATTCGGGAAAAGGGAAAGCGATTTCGACAACGTAAGGGACGATGGTGGTCTGGACTGCTTCAAGGAACGATATACACCTTCATACATTATTAGACAGCTTGCTTCTAGACACAAACATGGGTGAAATGGTGATTTCGATATAAAATATGTTTGAATCTCGGTCAATTAGGGATTCTTAATTCACTATAGGGTCTTGTTTTATTACTAAATTTATTATAGGATCCATGGATGCAACAAAACATACCTGAAAATGAGCAGAAATGGTGTGCAAATTGGTGTATTGTCGAGCTGCAGTTGAAAAAGGGTGGTCGTGCCAAGTTTCAAATAGTCCAGTGTTTGAAAAATAATAAAATAACCCACAAAATGCCTTTTTGTACTTTTCCAAATTTTGGGGGCATGAGGAAGTTGTTTGGGACAACCCGCTTTTCAACCCAAAATGCACCTGGTGGTGCCACGTCTCCCCAAACAAAAACCATGGTTTAAATTTTGGCCTGCTTTTCAAAACTATGCTTCGTGCAGTTTCTCCCCTCAAAATTATCCTTCACTGTCGATCTGGAGGGTTCATGATCTGTGATGCGTTGGGCCCCATCACTTATTTCTCCCACCAAATTTAGTTGTTTCGTAGTGTATTTATCCCCTTCTCTAGTTTTTCGAGCTTCCAAACTGGTTTAGCACCTTGCCAGATCCTGAAATCTTGATTTCAAATTTTTTTGTAATGGTGACTAACATTCCCAACTTCTTGGAGTTATTCATTTCCTACCATACAAATCTCCAAATAGGCTCATTTTCAATGAAGCTTGATACCCATTATTATAGGAAAACTCAACCAAGTGCAAGCACTCTTCCCACTTATATGGCTTATTGATCACATACATCCTCAACATGTCTTCAATTACTTGGTTAACTCTCTCTGTCTTCCCATCTAACTGTGGATGGTATGTTGTGCTAAAGTTCATATTTTTACAAAATCCTTTAAGCAATCCCCTCCAGAAATTTGAAGTGAACTTTGTATCTTTGTCTGAGACAATTACCTTAGGTATCCCATGCAACCTAGCAATCTCTTTCATGCAACTTTCTGCAATATTAGTTGTTGTATGAGTTGTTTTTATAGGAAGAAATGAGAAGCCTTTGTCAATTTATCAACCACTACCATGATTGAATCATGTTGTCTTGTTGTCCTAGGTAATTTTGTTATAAATTCAATGGTTACCACTTCCCATTTCTTCTCTAGAATTGGTAAGGGTTGTAGCAAACCCACTCGGTGCCTATGCTCAACCTTCACTCTTTGACATTCCATACATATGGTGATGCAATCAACAACGTCCTTTTTCATTCCTGGACAAAAGAATTGGTTTCTTACTGCTATAATTCTTTTTCTGGTAACTAGGGTGTCCATCATATGGAACATTATGCATTTCTTTTAATACCAAATTCTTGAGTTCTCTGGAACTAGGAACATAAATTCTATTTTTATGAATAAGTAATCCATCTTCCTTAATTTCATACTCTTTCATTTTCTATTGTATATCTTCTTGTTGTAATATTACCTTTACCTATAGGTAATGCTGGTCTTTGACAACAACATCTAAAATTATGCTCTTTAAATATAATTGATGCATACTAATAGTGGTAGCATGCATGAGATTTACTCTTCTACTAGGTTCATCAACAACTTTAATTTATTTTCCTTTGATATGATTGATGTCAAAATTGTATTCACTTAAAAATTCTAGCCATCTCGTTTTCCTGGAAGTCAACATTGGTTGTTCAAAAAGATACTTCAGACCATTGTGGTCTATTCTAAATTCAAATCTCTTTCCCATGAGATAATGCATCCACATATTCAATGTGTGAACAATGGCAACAAGCTCCAATTCATGTGTGACATAGTTCCTCTCATGTTATTTAATATTTTTGGACTCATAACCAATGACATGTCCATTTTAAGTGAGGACTCCACCAAGTCCTTCCTTGCATGCATCCATACATACCACAAAACTTTCATTTGGGTCAACAATATTTAAAATAGGTGAACTAGTAAGTAATTCTTTAAGGAGATTAAAGTTCTCTTCACACTCTTTTATCCATTTGAATTTAATCCCCTTCTTTTGCAAAGAGGTTATGGGATGAGAAATCTTAGAGAACCTTGCTATAAATCCTCTGCAGTAAGTAGCTAACCCCATAAAATATTTGACTTCTGAAACATTCTTTGGTGTTGGACATCCTCTAATGGATTCAATATTCTTTGGATCCACTGTTATACTTTGTTCTAAAATAATGTGTCCCAAATAATGGATCTATTCTTGGTAAAAAAACACTTACTCAGCTTGGCATACAATTGATGGTCTCTTCGCACTTGCAATACCAGTGTTAGGTGGTGTTCATGCTCTTCTTATGACTTAGAATTGACAAGTATGGCATCCAGGAATATTATGACAAACTTATCAAAATATGTTTTGAATATGCCATTCATTAAGCACATAAAGACAGTAGGTGTATTGGACAGTCCAAATAACACTACTACAAATTCATAATTCCCATACCTGGTTCTAAAGTTTGTCTTATCGATGTCTTCTTCCTTTGTTCTTACCTGATGGTATCCTAATCTCAAGTTTATCTTTGAAAAATATTTTCCCCTCTTAGTTGATCAAAGAGTTCATCAATTCTAGGTAGAGGGTACTTGTTCTTTACAGTGGATTTCTTCAATTGTAAAAAATCAATACATAGTCTCAAAGTTCCATCCTTCTTTTTGAAAAAGAGTATTGGTGCTCCCTAAGGTGAAACACTTGGATGTATGTACATTTTCTTCAACAATTCTTCCAACTCCATTTCTAATTCTTTTAATTCTGGTGTACTCATTCTGTAAGGTGTTTTTGACACCGAGGAAGTTCCTGGTATTAAATAAATAGAGAAATATATATCTCTCTTTGGTGGAAACCATGGTATTTCTTGGAAAAAATCTTCAAATTCTTGTAGTACCGAGAATTCTTCAAGGCCTGGCCCCTTTGTCTTTTATGGCTCCTCCACATGAGCTGCATACAATTGACATCCTTTTCTGAAACATCTCTTCAGTTGTAAGGCCATAATCTCCCTTATAGAGATGGGTCTTGGAACTCCTTTCACAGTGATTTGTTTTCCTTCTTCATCAAGACAATCTAGGACAACATGATGCTTTTCCAACCAATCCATTCCAATTTGAATATCATAAGAACCCAATCATATAATATTTTGGTCAGATTTAGTATTCACACCATTAAGACTTATGGAACAACCTCTTACCATTTCATGGATTCTCCTTTTGGTTCCAGTGGCTAGCTAAACCAAACTTGATTTTTAAAGCTTACTTTTCTCCAAATTTAATCTATCGACTATTTTAAGATCAATGTAACAATGAATTTCTCTCGAATCAAATAAAATAACAACAAGATAATTAATGATCTTACCTTCCACCTCGGTCATATTGGATTGGTACTCTTCTTGTCGATAATTTAAAGCTACATAAATCCTTCCCATGTATTCTACTGTTGTATCTTCTTGGATTTTGTGCATGATATTCACTTTGTCCTTTTTTTGAGGGAAATCCTTGTACAGTTTATATTCTTTGCATCCCCAACATTGGATTTTTGTTCTTGCCCCTTTTCCAAGGAGTCTTTCTTCTTGGATTAATCCTTAGCACACTGGTCTTGATGATTTTTATTAGGTTCATTTTTGTTGAAAGGAGGTTTGAATCTCATCTTCCTCTGATCAGACTTCTCCTTCTTCTTATCCTTCCAAGAATCCTGCATGGATTCTCTACCCTTGTCTTGCTCATACAGGTATTTATCCTTATTGATGGTCTCATTCAAGGTCTTGGGTTCATCATATTGAATATTTTATTTATAAAAGAAAGGAAAACCACTTAAAAAACTTTGTATTTTCACCTTCTCATCTTTTATAAACCCCACATACTTTAAAAACCCCAAGAATTCTTCTCATACTCCGCCATGGTCAACTTGCTTCAGTTGGTCCCACCACATTACATCTTTCCCATGTAAATGGTAGGTGGAAATTATGGCTTCTAGTTTTGATGAATAGTTATGCAATTGAAAATATCTCCCGAGTCCAAGAAACCATGCCTCAACATCATCTTCCCTTTCTCTTTCACAATCAAAGGATGGTGGCTTAATATTCCTTATCTCTCCTTGCAAATTGTCTACTTCGTGCCTTCTTCTTTGGTGCCTAACAAGACACATATCTAGACTACTTATGGAGTCTTCAGATGCATAAGAATTTCTTGTTGAGTAAGGAGGTGAGTGGTTTCTATGATTTCTGCTAGCACTTCTTAAATAACCAACTTTCATGTGGTTATCTCTTCTTTCATGATTCCTGCCTTCTTCCTCTTGTTTTGAGTTTGATCCATTATTTGTTTTCCTCTACAACTGATTTAATATCTACATCACTTGAGAATTTATCTTATTCTGTTCTCTCATCAGCCTCTCATTGTATTCTTTGTAACTCTGTACTTCTAGTTCCAGGCTTCTCACAGTCTCTATGAGGGTTTATTTCTCCCCTCTTCCCTTGTGTCCATTGGATTTTGTCTCTGCATTACCAACATTGATATGTTTACCTTTGGCCTCTTTATCTTGGCTATAATATCCTTCTCCATCTTCCTTTGCTTGAATGTATTATTACCCTAGACTAATAAGATTACACCCCCCTAACTCTGCAAAATGTGCAAGCAACCATTTTGTTAGGTTTATTATAAAAAAAATTACTTTTTCAAACATTGCTACAAGTATTTGTTTTTCTTCTCAATTCATGAAGAAAAAATATATCAATCTTCACAACATAATAGTTCCCTGTTATTTTCCTCAAAATCCTCTATCCCAATGGCTGAAATCTCACTTCAATTCGATATCAGAGATGAAAGTCAGGGCTACCTGAAGGAAATTTCACTTTCACCCCCCCTTTAGCTTATACATAATTGAATTATGTAAAGTATCTTCCCTCAACACATGCCCCCAGGTGACCACAATTTGAACCCATGGGATTAATCCTTCCTTAGCACCTTGTTTTGTTTTCTTCCACCAGGGATCTTGTGCGAGAAACATAACCGAGGGATGGGTTACTTCCCGAGCCCTTTTTACGTTATCATGAGACCCATGATGGGACCAAGTCCTTTGGAATTCGACCTTCAGTTGTGCTCCATTGTCAACTTCAAATTTCTCTCGAAGCTACACTTCGTTGAAGTCTTCACTAACTCCACCAACAAAAATCGAACGGTCGAGGCTTGATCTCCTGTTGAATGGAAGGTCATTGTAACACCTTGTTTCCCCCAGTCTGTAAATATAACTATATTGGCCAAGGAACTATGGAAAACCTAAAAGTGTGAATGTTTGATTTGATGGACCTTTGTACAAAAGGTCGATGAATCTAAATTTTGTTATTTTAATAGAAAATGGTTACGTGTTGCATGACTGATAAAAGAGGGGATGTGCTAAGAGAAAACTATGAATGCTATGAAAGGTGGTGGAGGGGACCCATAATGGTTGCGTTAACCTCCACCAAACCAGTACCATGCTGGAATTAATTGCTCATATCAAAAAAACCCTCTGACCCAAGAATGGATTACAGTTGGGCTAGTAGGTGGGAAGACCTCCTCAAGAGTTAATGAGGGGATGGGGCAGACCGCCCATCCATAAGGATTCCAGACCTGACCATGGACTGGGAATTCGAGCCACATGCAAGCTTGCTGAGGAAGGAAAGAAAGAAAGTGTGGTGGGCAAAGGAAGACCTACAAAAAAATGCAGATATGAGAACGAAAACTCTCAGGTCCGAGGAAGGAATCAAAGAGGAACAATGAGTTCTGATCACAAAAAATAGAGATTGACCCAGGAGAAGGAGAGTAACCTTCATCCTTATCTATTTTTGTATTGGGAGAAGGAGAGTAACCTTCGTCCCTAACTTCCATTGAGATGGAAGTAAGAGATTGAATCTCAAAGCATCGTGGCTTAAGTTCGAGGGTGGCCAGTGATAAATCCATTGGGAGTGACTGAACCTATGGTTGGGTGGAAATGAGAACCCCTTCTAGCAGTCGCATCACACTCTATGGCTCTCATAAGTGTTTTCTTTCCTTATGATTTGAATTGTAAATAATGGATGCATGTGCGTATTTACATGCCTATAAAGGGTTCTTTCTCTGTATTAAATGATTAAGTTATGAGTATGCGTTCATTCCCCTGAGAACCTATATTTCTTCTTGAATTTGCATACATCTCAATTTAACCACTCGAAGGCACATTCCCCAGGAATTTACATCATTGTTTCAGAGTTGGAGCAAGCCTCTGGGCATAACTAACATTTTGGTAACCTCACAAGTTACTTTTCCTTGATTCAGAGCTTAAAGCTATACAAGTTGTGAAGGAGTTCCCTTCAGGCCAGTAGTTTAGGAGACTCTAAACTTGCACCTATTCCCTTAACCAAAAACCTGACTAAGAGCAGGGATTATAGCCCAAGATTTATATGAAGGTTGGTGTGACCTGGGTCTAGGAACCTTGGAGCTCGAGGCTCCAAAATGTCAAATTGCACAATAGTCGAGTTGAATCCCGCAATTGCTATGAACTGTCAATATATGAACGAATATCGAGGATGCGGAATCACTGTGGAGCACAAAGGTGAAAATAGCGGACATGCTAGTTTGCGGACCGCAATTCACCCTTGTCGTTTCTCTCAACGGGATGGAAGATCAACGATCCCGATTAGACTAGAATCGAGCAAGCACTTTCCATATTGCAGAGGTCAAACTCTCTGGTAAAGAGTACACATGTTGGGGCCCGACAATTTCTGTGAACCTTCGATCGTTGTTGACCTTTGATCTGAGTTTGACATGATCCCTAAAACACAAGGAGCACGGGGAATGGAAAAATCTTCAAGGAGATCAAGCTCAGAAGAGATAACGTTTTCAGGAGTGCAGATGAAATCCAAGTGATGGGCTCGTAGGAGGAGAAAAGGTCGAATCCTTCAAGCATTTAGAAAATATTCTAAGTCGGAGTAAGTCAGAAACTCAAGAGGAGGAGAGAAATTGGTCTTTGGATCACAATGCCAAGGATCGACAACCGTCTGATATAAGCAAAGTGCACGAACCTTAGTTCTTGGCACATGCAGGAGAAGGGACCTTACCAAAGTTCTGAAGTCTCGAAGTAATTTGAGGTTGTCCATCACCAGGAGTTGAATCTAGATCGACAGATCTAGAGAGACATGTGGTGACAGATCGTGGACTCCGGGGAAATATATGCGAGATTTTTCAGTTGAGATCTGAGACTCTCGAAGTCTAGAGAGATGGAGAGTCGAAGTAAATATCAGTCGTCAGATCACCCGAAGTAGGATCCTAACCATTGATCATCATGAGATACGTGTCAGCATATCAACAACTTTAGGAAATCTATTCGAGAGTTTTCAGTTGATATTTGAGACTCCCATAGCACAAAGAGCCAGAGAGCTGAAGAAAATCTCCATCGTTAGATCGTCTGAAGCAGATCTCAATCGTCAGATTGTCCGAAGTAAATATCCAACGTCAGATCGTCTAAAGTGAATCTGGACTGTCTGATCCAGAAGGGATGTGGCATGAGTCTGTGGCCTCTGGATAAAGTCCCGAAGTAATTCATAGCCATCGGATTAAGAAGGGACATGGCATCAATCTATGGACTCTAGATAAAGTCCTGAAGTAATTCATAACTGTCATATTAATAAGGGATGTGGCGTGAATCTGTAGACTCCGGATAAAGTCCTAAAGTAATTCATAGTCGTCATATTAAGAAGGGACATGGCATGAATATATGGACTCCATATAAAGTCTCGAAGTAATTCATAGACGTCATATTAATAAGGGACATGGCATAAATCTGTGGACTCCAGGTAAAGTCCCGAAGTAATTCATAGTCGTCAGATCTAGAGGAGACGTTGCGTAAATCTGTGAACTCTGGGTAAAGACTCGAATAAATCCTCAATCATCAAATCCAGAGGACAGGTGGCACAAATATGTGGAATCCGGGTAAATACCCGAAGTAATCCTTGATCGTCAGATCAAGTGGACACGTTTCAGTGGATTATAGCCTTCGGATAAAATCCATTGGGAAAAAGGGTGAAGTTT
Source organism: Picea sitchensis (assembly GCA_010110895.2). Taxonomy (NCBI): domain Eukaryota; kingdom Viridiplantae; phylum Streptophyta; class Pinopsida; order Pinales; family Pinaceae; genus Picea; species Picea sitchensis. The sequence goes on along the minus strand of SNQJ01S0057908.1, from coordinate 17,045 downwards.
GAGATTTGAGATCCCAGAAGTCCAGAGACCCAAAGGAGATCTTGACGGTTGATCGAGAAGAGGGCCAGAGGACCATTGATCTACTTAAAAGGTTCAAACACCTGAAGTAGAAATAGGGCCATTGATTTAGGAGGACAGGTGTCCGTATATCGTCAACTCCAAAATATTGATGTACGGAGGAAAGAAGGGTTTGATATTTGAAAAGTCTGAAGTCTCGAATCACGAAGGGGATCACATACGTTGATTTAGGAAGGGCAGATCAAAACCATCAGTTCAGAAAATAAATTAAATATCGGGAGATCGACGATCCCATAGCATTGCGGGGATTGGAGGTGCGCAAACATTAAAAAGTTGAGGGCAGGCCGCAATCCAAACCCCAGTTTTGGAGAAAGGACACATGGAGGCTCGAGGAGAATTGCGGGCCGAAAAGTAGTTTGGTTTCAAACCATCTTTGGCCACGCCCACAATTGTGTGTTCGCGTGAGGTCATCTCCCAAGGTCACATCTGAGGAGGGACCAAGAGGAAAGGGGCTAATTCCAACTCTGATACTTCGCTGAAGCGCGAAGGAGAAGGTCGCAGGTATCATAAGACCTGCACCAGAAGCCCAAAGGGCCTGTGTTTGATTAAGAGGTGAGACTATGGAGGTCTCTAAGTATTTCTTGACTAAGAGAATCAGAGAACCTTGACCGGAGGTTTGAGATAAGTCCCGAACTTCCCAAATTAGGAATTGTAGAGGGAAAGTATATGTTCCTGTAAGGAGGACAATTTTTTTTTTCGCCCCATCGTGGGTGTGTTACAGTGATGCCCCTAGTTGTAGGCTTCAATGGAAATCAAATGTTGATATGGACAACTCTCGACCAATTTGTAAATTCGATGCTCTGGAACATTCAGTTCCTGTGTCTCTCAATTCCCCCATAGTGACAATCCTCTGAAGTACTTACGTTACTCCTCCTGCTTGATCCAATGGTCAAGAGAGGTTCTGAAGGGATCTCAGATCGATGGTTTGCATGCCTTCACAACTTTTTACTTTGGAACTTCTCATGGACATAAACTTGGACACCCCCAGAGTCACATACTCCTAGAGATGACATGGCACACTAATGTAAGCTAGGGTGATATGGACCCATGGCACGTGTGCCACATGTCACTAAAAAATGGATAGATTGTGGTCCAAAAGGTGTTGAATCTAGTTACATGTGTCCTGACATGGTCCCCTGCCACGTGGCACAAGCCACATCATCAACCACATAAAACATCCCCAATCACAACTCTATATCTGACGGCCTACGTGACTTCACATCTTTACACCTCTATGAATTCAGCACTTCGATGCTCCGGGGTTTTTCTCTGCAACTTACTTCATATTTTATGGAGTGGAAAATTTTCGAAGTTTGAAATTCTCTACTATTCTACCATGGCTATATATGATGGACCGAAACACTCCCGAATTCCTCCCCTCAATATAATGGTCGACGGGGATTTGGGGACTTTGGTGCTCCGGGGCTCCGGGATGTAACAGTTCATCAAAGTTTAAAAATATCGGAATGAAAACTTTCAAAGTGGTCAATGTCGAATGACCACGATCAATGACGGAGATTTCTCTATGCCTCCCATAAGATCATGTGACTGACAGGGCTTTGAGACTCCATCCTTCAGAAGTTCAGGCTTTGCCTGCATACCAAGATCGTCAAACCAACGAAGTTATGAATTTATTCCTTTATTTCTTGGCTTTGATTGACGGTTGACGATCGATCAGCCAGATCCGACGGTTGGGACTTAATTCTTACACAACCTCATGTTCACCTCCATCGAACGACCCCTTTTCACCCTCCTTCCAATCTGACGGTCTAGATCTCCCTCAATCCTGCAGTGGTGATCTCTCCCAAATTCAAAAGGAACGGTCATGACTACATGATCCTTTATAAAGGATATCTAACATTCTAGACCATGTGATCTCTATAACACCATTTCTTCTGAGCTCGATGAATCAAGGTTTACTTGATATTAACTACAATATCATGTCTGATAGATCCAAACTATTCCATCCTGGTGTTTCAACTTGTGGCTCTGATACTAATATGTAACATACCCAACCACCCACAGACTAGGCTACACCACTTAATCCGACTATAACACACCCAACCACCTGCATGTGAGGCATGCTACAGTCCAGGGACTCACTTCACAACGAGTTATCTCAATTCAAATCACTTCTAAGTTAATTAAGTGACATGAACACCACATGCATAAATAAATATTCATGCCACAACATGAACCAAGCCATGCACAACAATAACCAACAATCATGCATATTCTAAATATTAAATTCAAAGATAAATAAAAACATAGTGGAATAAATCATACACGGGTGAATGACGATAACAAATACCACTTATATTTTCTGAAAAAAATACAACAACTGACTACATACCAAGGACGTTCCACCCAACCATAGACAATGTTGTTCCAAGTCTCAATAGTAGTGTCACCCCCGAGACAGGGCTATGAGTCCAAAAGGATGGATTCCAGGGTCTCACTTGGCTTCCCAAGCCAGTCAACCCTCAGAATCTCACAATCCTTTCAACACTCACAAAAATCCAAAGTACACCAGCTCTCTTCTACCCATTTTTCACAACCCAAGAGAATGGAACCCCTTCTCTGCCACACAGTCTCTCAAGTTGTCCATCTCTTCCAGGGCTCCATTGCTTCTGGTCAAGAATATATCTATTGGGACTCTCATAACATGTAGTTGTGAGTTCACTAAAACATGGGCCAAGGCATCACAAACATGTAGGCACCAACCCTGGTTGGAATACACCAACATTCTATACAACCAACGACTATGGATTTTCTCAGCAATTTGGTTTCCTTCCCCCAAGCAGCTCTCGAATCAGATGGGATGAGTAGGTGAACAAATGATTGGAGAAAAAAATATAAATGAAAGGTGAGCATGATGGAAAATGAATGAGAGAGTGTGAAGGAACCAACAAATCCCCAACAACCAAAAAAACAACCCCAACCATAGACCAAGGATGGGTTTATGTACTTCTTGGAATTAAGGAACCCCATGGTATTCCCCCAAGAAACTCGTGTAAATTTTATTCTCCACTAAAAATAGAAATGGGTAAATACAATATAAAACAAGTACTTAACCCCTCAATCCCCCTCTCTTGTGGAATCATATCCCCCTATAACCCTTTCCCTTTTCTGTCTAGCAGTCAACGATGTGTTTTATATTAATAATGATCAAAAAATTACTTTTCCTAGGCACATTGGCCTCTTAATAATTGTTTAGGCACTCTGTCCTTTCATAACTTAATAAAATACAATATTTAATACACGGCTCAAAACTGGGGTATTACATCCCCTTGGACCTATGCTCACTAGATGGAAAAAAATTATGTGCATACTTTCCCATAACACAACCCTTGCATAGGTCATGCTTATTTTTTGCAAACTATGCCAATCCTGTTACTTCCTCTCTCAAGTTTCCAAACACACCGTGGTGTATATGCGCCATCTGTCTATGCCACAACTCTCCCAAATCTGTGAAATTGCTAACCAATGCCTTCATTGACTCATGTTGTAACTTGTACACTTTCTTACTGTGAACCCCAATCACCTTATCCATCTTGGTTGTAGACCCCTTTGGTATAATGTACACCTTCCCTCCACGGAAGGTCACTTCAAACCCTTTTTCCTCCAAGGTAGAAACTGAGATGAGATTATTGGTAATACCACGAACATATAACTTGTCAATAAAGCAGTGATATTTACTAGACTCCCTCTATATTAACATCACTGTACCAATTCCTTGTGCCTTATAGAATGCATCATTACCTAGCTCAATATGGAGGTTCATGCCTCCCTCCTCCAAACTACCGAAGAACTTCTTGCACCCTGTCATATGACAACATGTGCCATTGTCCACATACCACACACTAAGAGAAGATGAGCTCGACATACATGCAACAAGGCCAAAATCCTCCTCAAAGATTTTGAAAAATTCCTCTACACCTACAGAGGATGCCATCTATGACACTTTGATGCAAAATGTCCATGCTTATGACATTTGAGGCACTTGAATTTTGAAAATTCAATGTTCTTCTTCTTTCTACCTGCTCCAGTCCCATAGTCCCTCTTCTTGGAATTTCCCTTTCCTTTACTAGCAAGAGCCAACCCTCCTCATCCACAACCTGAGGTGATGTATATGATCCACTCGCCTAACCAAGGAAAATCTCTCCCTGCGTAAAATCATCCCATAAGCGCTTCCAAACAGGGAGTTTCTCCCAAGATAGAACTCCATGCATGAACACATCCCATGACTTCGAGAAGCCATTCAGTTTCACATGCACCAACTCAAAATCCTCAATATTCTCATCTAATATTTCTAGATCATCTTTGATTTGTGTAATTCGAGTAAGGTATTGAACCACACCTTCCCCCTTTCCCATCTTGGTACTTCTCAATCTCTCTCGAAGCACCATCACCATGTTTTCATTTTTACTCTGGTAAAGGTCATTCAAGGAAGCCCACATCTCCTTAGTGTAATTTTTACCTATGAGGGTGAGGGATTATGTGATCTTTTACCCCATCAAGGAGTATGATCTTTTCCTTAGCCTAACCCTTCTTCCAGGATACCAACAATGCATCATATGTAGGAGTTGTTGCCTTATCAACAACATGTTCAAGGACATCATTGATATCCAAGATCATAGTAATCCTTTCCTTCCAAGTGGAAGCATTTTGAGCACCCTAAAGCCTATCATCCATTCTCAAGGTCATGGCCATATCGGAAAATGATTCTTTGTAAAAACCCTACGTTGCCTTATTGATTATGTGATGTAATAAACCCTTTTGTTTTGGAGATATGAACTTTTCTATTGCAAATATGAACTTTTCTTTTGCACGTCTGAACTTATCTTTTGGATCTGAACCTTGATGTTTCTATTTCAACAAACTTAATCTGATACCATGTGAAATTTGTGAAACCCAACAAAATGAACCAATATTTCACTCAAAAATTATTTCCTCCATTTAATTAAAAATTTTGAAATTGTTCTTTAGTGGCTATATCTAGGTTTCTTCACAAAATTTTAAATGCAAAATAGAAAATAAATATGATCAACAATGAAGAATATAACAACAATCACAATCATGAGAGACACAAATATATTTTGGTAAATAACCCTGGGAAAACTCATTCTTTTGTTTGTGGATTTTTATTATGCACCAGAAAGAATATAGAGATCTCTTACAAATTGATCGATCCAACCAATGTCTAAGTGAAACCCCATCTTTTCACTTCCAATACACCTATATGACCCTCTCTCAATCCTATGAACCAAAATGACTGAAGAATGAATCATGTGTGAGCCTCTTCTCTAAGCGTATGATGACCTGCCTCACCCTATACGTCGACTCTCAGATCTGAAGGTTACGGCCTTTGCAAAATTCCTTAGAAGAAAGTTGATCCTTGCTTTATTTGTTGGAGATAATTCACACACACCTAGGATTTATTTTTCCTAAATATTTCCCTATGTTTATTAGTCATTATTTAGTCTCCTATATTTTAGGGAGAATATTCCTCTAGGATAACATTCTCTTAAGTTCACACTTCACTTTGATTAGTTTGGAGAGAGTATTCCACTCTCTCCAAACTTGGTTCAGAATACTCAGTGTTTGTATCCACATTCCATTCAGTTAGGTTCTCCTATGGATCCACTTGGATGATGCCCTCTCTTGAGGCCTTTATGGAGTCTTTGACACAAGAGTAGAACAAGCTCATCAATATGGGAAAAATCAAAGGCCCAAAGGTGCATGCACTTACTGTGCAATATGTTAGTGTTCATCAATATAATAAATATAAAAACAAAGACAAAAGGAAATCACATGCAAATATGAAGAAGGAAGGGTACTCAAAACCCTTCAACGATGCCTCCAGATCAAAAGGTGGAAAGGGAAGAAAAGGGGAGAAATGCACTTATTTCCATAAAGGATTCCATCCATATTCTACATGTATGTAGAAACAAATAGATCAAATGGCCCAAATAATTCAACAAAACAACCTTGGAGATCGCATCCCCAAGGGTGCTAAGAAGAAGAAGACAGAAGATCAGAATCCCAAGAAAGGAAATTCTAGTCATGCTTTGATTGCCATCAACTCCTCTCTCGATGCTTGGATCGTAGATTTGGGTGCATAACACCACATGGATTCCATAAAATAATTATATTCTTCATTGGATGCATGCAAAGGTCCTCCTATTATGATGGGGGACAACTCTCTAGTCGAGGTCACTGACAAAGGAAGAATTGAACCCACAAACATAAGCTTCGAGAATGTGCTTCACGTTCCCAAACTTTCCGTAAATCTTCTCTCCATGTATTAGATAACTAACTCCGGAAATGGAAAGAGAGCCATATTCACACATGATGCAGTGGATATCTATGACATGAAAACCAATTCCAGGGTTGCTACCGGTGAGGTAAATCATCAATCTAGACTCTACACATTTTCTGAATTTATTGAACCATATTMTGCATTACTTCTTACCCATGCTTATAAAAGCAGTAGGATATGGCACGGAAGGTTTGGGAATTTAAAATTCAGATATATGAAACAACTTAGAAAGAAGGGAATGGTTGATGGTCTACCTGAAATTCACTTCTCCAAAGGAATTTGTGCGGGGTGTGTTCTTGGAAAACACCCTCAAGAGAAATTCGACAAAGGAAAGACTCAAAATGCTTCCTCTCCTTTAGATCTGATCCATAGTGACCTCAAGGGCCCTTTTCTGCATCCATCAATCAATAAAGAAAGGTACATGCTCATTTTTGTTGATGATTTCTMACGCTTCACATGGATTTTCTTTCTTAGGAAAAAATTAGAGGTCTTTCAACACCTCAAAGATTTCAAAGCCCTTGTTGAGACACAGTCGGGAAAGAAAATCAAAGTCCTCTAAAAAAATAACAGGGGAGAGTATGTCAACCATGAGATACAAAATATTTGTAATGAGGAAAGGATTCAATCGTAGCACATGATTCCCTATACTCTGCATCAAAGTGGAGTTTCTGAGCGAAAAAATAGATTTCTAAAAGAGATGGTATCTTGCATGCTACATGAAAAGTCACTTCCGCATATATTATGGGTTGAAGCACTTAATTGTGAAACCTACATCCAAAAAATATCTCCCCATAGATCTGTTAAGGATAAGACCCCTTACGAGGCTTGGAGCGGCCTCAAACTGGAAGTGACCCACTTTCGTATTTTCGGTTCACGTGCATGGTCTAGGATTCCCTCTAAGAATAGGAAGGCACTTGATCCACATAGCACATAGTGTATCTTTGTTGGATACCTCGATGGTGTGAAGGGATATAGACTCATTGATATTTCATCAGACTGACTCATCATTGAGCATAGTGTCCAATTTGAGGAAAGTGTCTCGCATGTACCTGAACAACCACATGCAGACACTTTTGTTCTTCCACCTATCAAAGATGATGAGCATGCACATGTCGACTCTTATTCAAATGAGAGTTCTGATTCATAGGATTTAGATGATCTAGATACAAATTCAATACAGTCAAATCCATAGACATTATAATCAGATGAAAAGTCATTGCATCCAGATGTAGAGCCAGAGCCAGAGCGAGGCCCAAGTGGGCCAAGGCTACTCTTTAGGATGCAGGCGATATTGTTGGGTATCTAGCTAATACTAGGAGGACTCAATATGATTTCGAGTAGACTCCTATTGCACTCACTTCCACTAAACCTATGACACCTAGGCATATTTTCTTGGTTCAGTCTTTAGATACACAGTCTTATGGTGAGGCTGCTAGAAATCCCTTTTGGGAATCCACCATGCAGGAGGAGTACAAATCCCTCGTCGAGAACCATGCTTGAGATTTGGTTCCCCTTCCTTCAGGAAGGAAACTTTTCAGGTGCAAATGGGTCTATAGGTCCAAGAGAACAATAGATGGACAGCTTAGCAGATATAAAACCATGATAGTTTCCAAAGGCTTTCAGTAGGTGCATTGCATTGACTATGATGATACATTTTCTTCAGTAATGAAGATAGATTCCATATGTTTGTAACTTTCCATTACGGCAGCTAAGGGATGGGAATTCCATTAGATGGATGTGAAGAATGCATTTCTTTACGACGATCTCTCTGAGGAGATATATATGGCGCAACCCCAGGGATTTATGCAGGATTCATCTTTGGCTAGTCAACTGAAGAAGTCTCTTTATGGCCTCAAGCAGGCTTCGAGGGCATGGTATGCCAAGATGGAATCCTACCTTTTTTCACAGAACTTTGTACGTTGTAATTTAGACCTGAATGTTAACACGCTTAGGAAAATTGATTCACTTCTACTCCTAGTTTTGCATGTTGATGATTTGTTGATCATTGGTTGCTTGACTTCAATGATTTCTGCAATTAAGAGGATTCTTCATGAAAGGTTCTTGATGATGGAAATGGGTCCGCTACATTTCTTCCTTGGACTCAAGATCAGTTAGGATGCATCATGTATCAAACTTTCTCAGGCCAAGTATGCACAAGATCTCCTTGAGATATTTCACATGACAGACTGCAAGTCTTCACCAACTCCTTTCCTATCATGAGTCAGACTTGAGGATGGTGGGGACACTCCATGGGTTCACAACACACTGTACAAACAACTAGTGCGGAGCTTGTTGTATCTCACACACTCCATACTAGACTTCTCCTATGCAGTTGGAGCAGTCTTCAGGTTCATGAAGAAACTACATGAGCTACATTGGAAGGCTACAAAGTGTATCCTTCGATATGTATAGGGAACCATTACCTTTTGGATTCACTATTCAACAGACTCTACAATGGACGTCATCGGTTTCACTGATTCTGACTAGGCTAGTGATAACATTGATCGCAAGTCCACATATGGTTACCCACTCAGTCTTGGTTCCATGCCTATATATTGGTCGAGAAAGAAGCATGATGCTATTTCTCTATCTTCAGCTGAGGTAGAGTACAGAGGGGTAGTTAACATAACCATTCAGGCTATGTGGCTACAACATTTTCTCACTAAGTTGGGAATTCAGTTTCGTCGGTCGATCATCATCTAGTGTGACAACCATAGCACTTTGAAGTTATGCAGAGATCCAATTCAGAGGCAACAAATGAAGCACATCGAGATCCACATGCACTACATCTGGGACTTAGTACATGAGGGTATCATCGATCTATATTTATGTCCTTCAGAAGAAGAAACTACAAACATCTTCACCAAGGCCTTCATTGAGTAGAAGTTTCATTCTCTGTGCAGTCATCTTGGAGTGAAGGACACAGTTGTCTAGCAACTGCCAGTTCTTCTTTTTACATACATTGTACTTTGAGGGGGGGGGGGGTTTCCCATGAGGTTTTCCCTGTTTGCTCATTTATTTCATCGTATATTTTGTATTTGGGTACCTAACATGGCCTCTTTGTCGGGACCCATTCTTTATTTTCACCATAGTGATGTTCAATGGGGACGTTGGAGATACTTTTCACACACCTAGGATTTCTTTTTCCTAAGGTTTTTCCTATGTTTATTAGTCATTATTGTTTCTCCTATATTTTAGGGAGAATACTCCTTTAGGAGAATATTATCTTAAGTTCACACTTCAGTTTGATCAGTTGAGTGGAGTCTATATGCCACATTGGGATTATCACCATGCAGCATTAGGATCATCACTAGCTGATGCGCATTGTTCTTGGGATCATCACGAGACTAGCACATTACTCATGATTTGCTGATATCCTCCTCACTTCACTTTGTTTTAGTCAGTTAACTGAAGACTGAGAGACTAGTTAACTCAGACAAGGTGGCAGTTCACTCTCGTAACTACCTGAGAGACTAGACTAGGTGGAAGTTTACTCTCGTAACTATTGGTGTGTGTCTAGATCACTCTAGACCACCACTATGGATCATTTTATTCTCCTCCAGTGCACATTAGTTGAGTTATATAGAGTATATCATGTGTAAATTGTCATTCATTCATTTGGTTAATGGGAATTCTTCCATTCTTTCTCTTCTTCTTCTCTTTTCTCATATTTTCTCTACAACTATGTATTTCAATTCCTATCTAGATCTATTCTATGTAGGTTAAACACATTTACATTATTTCTCCTCTATTCTTACTACAATCTTCTCTTCTAGCAAACCCTCAAACAAACTCCTTATCCAAGCTGAAGTTTTCCCTTTCTCAATGAATAATACACCCAAGCCACCAAGTCAATTTATTTTATCTCAATGAGCAAGTGAAAACCCTATCTCCAAAGAGATCAAGGGTTGAGATCAACCCTCATCCTCTCAATTAGATGGATGGCCAAGATTAAAAGAACCATCACTTAAATTATTTCCACTTTTAACTTTATAAAAAGTACTCAATAAGTCAACATTAAAATATAACACATTTAAGTGACGTTTTCCTAAGTAAACTTTAGGAAAGAGATGAACACAACAAATTAGATAAGTTTCATTATCCTATTCCATGCTAGGACACCACATATGGAAGGAGACCTTCCGAGTTACTCTTCTCAACAATAAGGTCCATGGAAGGAGACCTTCTAAGTTACTCTTCTCAACAATAAGCTCCAGGGCGTCCAAGAGGTTTCTTAGATGCCATCCCAACTAGAATTATCTCAACACAAGGAAATTATCTCAACTTGTGTCAATTGGAATTACTTTATTCCATTACATACTAGACATCAAGCTCGAGGCCCTCCCATCTCAAGTCGAGTTGAAATATTTCCAACCACACACGTTCTCCTACTCTATCTTTTTATTTTTTCTTCTCGTGAGATATCCCATGGATCTAAAGACTCTCCAACATCCTATGTACACCTAGGTTCTCTCTTCCTCCTTGATTCTTCTTCCCTTCCAGTCTCCCAGATTCTTTCTTTTTTTTCACGCACCCATACATATCTACCTTTCCTTCTCTAAGAAGGTTCTCAACCAGTTCTTTTTATTGTTTATGTCAGAAGGGACTCGTGGGTTGAGATGGTACTATTCTACCCTTGGCTAACAATCTTCATCTTCCCAGCCATTCCTCCATACATGTATTCATTATTGGTGGTTGTTTGTTCAATGATCAACCCCCTCTCATGAATTGATTTTCTTTGAATTTAGGAAAAGGGGGAATTAATTGATTATTCCCAAAATACTTCAAAAGGGTGGCTTAGGAATCCTTAGCATGATGAATCCCTTCTATGCCCCCTCATTATTTCCTCTCATGGTATCATGGCCACTACTAGTGCTCCACCCATTAGTCAGTTGTTGAATTTGTTTAATTAAAGAATAATACATTTACAATGTTCATGTCATGATAATAATATTTCTATGTTAAGATACAATCATCATTAATAATGATTTGTTACAATTAATCAGGGGATAAAAAATGAAGTCTTATAGAAATAGACTTTAATACTAGCTACAAAGGAGGCCAACCTTCTATTTCTATATCCACCACCACTTTACATCAAAGACTACATGATACCTATGTGGAGATGAAAACCTCACCTCTTACTCCAACAATCCCTTATAAAGTCTTATTGCAATCTATGCTAAACTTATAAACTTTGTATCGAAGGAAGTCATTATAGAAGTACAATAAGGATTCTTGAAGTAGTTGAGAAAACTCATCAAAACATTTAAAGAGATGTTATGCATCATGTAAGAAGAAAAGAAATTGCGAACAAAGAAGATGTTAAAAAAAACATACCTTGGTATAATCTTACAAGTAGATGGTGAAAGAATATATATATATATATGATTGTGTGAATGATATGCATTTCCATTGTGAATTTAAACGTACTTACTCCAAAGTAGTAAAAGTGATGGCCTCATGGGGAAGGGCATATACATCTAAATAGAACGTACCATTTGTTTGCAACAAGGAAACTCTCTTATTTCTTATTTCATAATTAAGTATTATGAAGGCTATGGATTTTGTGCACAACAATTGAGTCGAGATGTGAGCCATGGGGAGGAGGTGGGTCCCAACTACCAAAACCAAGGAAACTCACTTATTTCATAATTAACTATTATGAAGGCTATGGCTATTGTCCACAACAATTGAGTCGAGATGTGAGCCATGGGGAGGAGATGGGTCCCAACTACCAACCATACCGAATTGAAGATGGTTCTAAATTATGTTTGTGGAGACAAAATGACATATGGACCCTACAATTAGATAATTAATACATTGAAGATGGTTCTAAATTATGTTTGTGGAGACAAAATAACATATGGACCCTACAATTAGATAATTAATATTTCATAGCAAATGTCATTTCTAAATGCTTTGCATAATTTATTTTGGATATTGGAAGACAACTTGAACGCAAGGACAATAAGGATATCTAGTGTTTCATATTAATGATAGACATTTGAATAATTATTAATAATATGTTTGAACAAATAAATCATAATATTGATATCGAGTTTAATAATTATTAATAATATATTTGAATAATTAAATCCATAGATAATTTGATAATTCATACAAATAAATCCATTTAAGATGATTATTTCAAAGAAATATTAAAGTGAATCATTTAAGATGATTATTTCAAAGACATATTGAAATGAATCATTCAATGCATTAAGACGATTCTTTGTAATAATGAGCTTCGCAAGGAAGGTCACCAACTTTATGAATGGAATGGTTCAGGATGACTTAAATAAATGAAGTATTTGGATTTTACATCATCAATTGACTTAAGAAATCAACCTCTCACTATCGTTCCTATATTTTAATATATTTTGTTAAGGATTTATATATAGATTTGTGTATGTGTAATATATTATAAAGTTAAGAGAAAACCAATAACTTTAGAAAAACAAATCCTAAAAAGTCATATATTGGAAGTTGAGAGGGCCAATTCAAATAAATAAAAATTATAATATATTGGAAGTTGAGTTAGTTTGAATATCATATCATCATAAGGATCTATATATAGATTTGGGATTTGTGTATTTGTAATATATTATAAAGTTAAGAGAAAACCAATAACTTTAGAAAAATAAATCCTAAAAAATCATATATTGAAAGTTGAGAGGGCCCATTTCAAATAAATAAAAATTATAATATATTGGAAGTTGAGTTAGTTTGAATATCATATCATTATTTAAGTATTTTTTTTTTTTATGAATAATTCATAGTAAATTTATTCTTTCTAAAACTTGAGAATCGAAAGATTTGTTAGTCATTTAAGATTTGTCTCATCCTATGTAAAGTTGTTCATAAGGTTTTTTTCTATTTCTCTATGTAGACTTGAAGTCCTTTTTTTGAAAATCCTAGAGTTAAAAATAATATTTTTTCACATATATGCGCCCTAACTATTATACATTATGCGTATACACAGGTTGTACCGTTACAATCCACGTACAATGGGTTTTGTGCCTAAAATTACAAAATAGTGTCGGGTTTTCATGTCACGTCACGGGATCCATGATCCTTGACTTTCCATGTACTAGAAACGTTCCGACTCAACCCTTTAGTTCCATTTGAAGGCTATAAACGAGCCATATCCGAGCTATGAAAAGTGGAGAATAATTCAACTTTGAGAGAAAAGTTACTATGGAGAAATTATTCACTTCATATTGAGTCTGCATCCCTTTGTCCTTTTAAGTCCGAACACATTGTTCATCCCCCAAGCTCTTCCCTACTTGATTGAGAACCTCATTCTCTCTCTTATATGGTCTTGCCTTTGGTGGAGGATTGAAGTGGTGGAGGCCCAGCTGGAAGGGACTTAGTTTCTCGGTTCCAAACCGTGCCGACACAGAAGTTTGTAATTCATTCACTTCTTGTGATTACATTTTAATAAAAATACTCTTTTCTCGTCCGATTAATATATTGCAAATATTTGAATTGTTATTCCATGAGAATATTTGTTATGAATGTTGATGGATTATGATATTGAATGTGCTAACTTTATATATTATCATCATATGCTTGTGTTTCTTGGTTGTTGAGGACAAGTTGCAGGTGTATTGCTTTGATTTAAGTGCTCAACGGTGGACTTCATCGAACGTCTGGACGAGGTAGGCTCTTTATCTTGTCTTGTTAGCATATTTGTTTATATAGCATACATGATATTAGAGTTGATTTTTGCAGTTATTTTCATCTGTTATGGTTTACCCCTAACTATAGAGATATTTTCCTCGTAACAATCCAAGGTGACCAACCACTATCAACCCTTTTAGTGTAAAAGTTTATATTGTTTTACAATTATTTGATAATTATAGAAATATTTTTGAACTACTTATAACCCTAATAGTTTATAGTGTAAATTTTATATTTTTTTACAACTACTTGATAATTTTAGAAATATTGTGTAAAATTTTATATTGTTTTACAACTACTTGACAATTCTAAAAATATTTTTGAACTACTTGATAGCCCTAATCGTCTATAGTGTAAAAATATGGATATCTTCAATTTACCATTCCATGAGGTTAAGTTTTGATGTTGTGTTGAAAAATAATTTATGATATAAAAAATAGGGATCTTAAGAGGTTGTTTTATAATTTATGTTTATAATATAGATATTTATATGATACGTAGAAAATAATAATTTTTAATTTGAATTTAAAATAATGTTTATTTTAAATAATAAATCTATAATTATTAAAGAGAATTTTGATCTCATAAATAAGGAAGTTTGAAAAGTCAACTCAATTAGGGAAATAAGGAAATTACAAGAGCATTAAAGATTAATGCATCTTGTGTAAGATACCCACAATTATTTTAATGGCTTTGATTAAATTATTTTGAATCATATTCAAGGAGCAAAGAATGGGTTGGAAAATGCTCCCGCTAATAGGAGAAAACTCTTGACTTCATTTAGCATAAGCAAGTACATGTCGACAAGTAACTATGGACAATTGTAGCCCAATGTCTACTAAAAATAAATAAACAATAAATAAGATGAATGTCTAAATTCAATTTAAAATTATTGTGTTAAACAAAATTAAGATAATTAAAAATAAATAAATAGTAAAATAAAATGAATACCTAAATTTAATTTAAAATTATTGTGTTAAACAAAATTAAAACAATTGTTTTGATGTTATATGATCATTTTTTGGGAATCAATTAGTTAATGATATACCATATTATTGAGTATGATAGTCTTATCTCTTTTTATTAATGATTTATCTGGTGTTAAGTAAAAATAAAGAAAAGTTGCATAATAACTAGTCTCTTCTGTTAAAGGGAGTGGTATATTACTATTCTATATATAAGAGGTAGATGTGCTATCTATAATTAAAAACAAAAATCTACATTTGGATTAAAATACATTAAACATTATATTATATTTTAGAAATCCTTCCATGAATTAATATACTATTTTGATTAAAATCATTTTTTCTAAAAAAATATTTTAAAAATAAAATGTGAAAACTAAAACTAACAATTGTTTGTTTTTTTTTATTTAAGAAATAGATGTGTTATCTATAATAAAAATTAAAAAAAAAATCACTTTTAAATTAAAATACATTAAACATTATATTATATTTTAGAAATCATTCCATAAACTAATATACCACTTTAATTATTTTTTTTAAATAAAATGTGGAAATTATAATTAATCATTTCTTTTTTCATTTTTAAGCTATACTTATAGATTAATATAATGTAGATGTGCCTATTAATATGGTTTTCCTTTAATTCTTTTACTAAAATTCATGTCATGTCATTCTTTATTAGAGTGTATTGTTTCATTGATTTTCATTAAATTTTGGATTGAATTGCATTTATTCTTCTTCAATGGGCTATATTTTCAATCGATTTTCCTTTCATTTTGGAATTGAATAATTATACATTAAATAAAAATGTTGCATTTGTTTCTTTAAAATTTAATATTAATATGGTGAAAGATAAGGACTAGGCGCACTTCAAATTTCTTAAATTTCAATTCTCCCAAATTTCAACTAATATCAAATATGATAAAAAAATTATTTAAGAATATTTTATAATATTTAGAGTATAAATTTAATATCATTTATAACACTATATATATATATAGTGTTATAAAT
>SNQJ01S0057907.1:0-21510 GCA_010110895.2 Picea sitchensis | reverse complement strand
GAGCGACACGTGGCACCCTCGGGTTGGGCCATGTGTCCTCATATTATTTGCCCAAATGGACATGTGTCATCATGCTACTCGCTAATATCAACGAACGAAAATGCACCACGTCACCCACCTGCCATGTCATCATGATGGTACAGCCCTTCCACGTGGCCATATGGACTGTACGGACAGGTACAGTCAGCATCCCAAATTTTTCCCTGTTTGGCTTGGCGGACAGATCGCGATATCTCCTCCATACAGACTCCTTTTGCGAAAGTAAATATACCGTCGAAATCAGGAAGACAAGACGGACGCAATGGCACTATTTTCGTTGCATTCTGAGCACTTTGAAAATTGAGCAAAATTTGATCCCCTGATCAATAGTACTCAAGGCCACAAAGATCTTTTTTCTACTGCACCAGGAAACCATGGTAGACCCCAAGGAAAAACAACACTTGGATGTGCTCCTTTGGTCCACTGCATTCTCTACCCAATCTGCATCAACATATCCCTATAAACTCAAGTCCACACTAGAGGCATATCTCAGGCCATATCCAACTGTGCCTTGTATATATCTCAATACATGCTTTGCTGCTATCTAGTGACTCTGTCTCGACTGACTCATGAATTGACTAATGTACATTCACTGCATATCATAAATCAGGTTTGGTGTTAACCCAATACATCAGTGATCCAATCAACTGTGGATAAATCTCATCTAAATCATCATCATTCATTTTCTTCAAATCCATCACCGTCGGTGTATGTATTTTCATTCTGTTACACTGAACTTATTTAATATACCCACTGTATATTTTCCTTGACACAGGAAAATTCTCATTGGTCCTCTGTCATACTTCTTGTCTCAATAAGTAGTGTATCATACATAGATCCTTCATCTTGAAATCAAAAGTCAAAGCTTACTTGTATCCAACAACAAGGCTCCCTAAACAAGTCACCAAATCAGGGTCTGGTCACCAACGATGTAATAATATAGGTTTGGATAAGAAACAATCTTGTTGAAGCCCAAACTCATCAAGAATCCATCCATGTACCAAGAACAAGGTGTCTATTTTAGTCCATACAAGGCTTTCTTCAATCTGTACACATGATATTTCTCGTCATATATCATGAATCCCTCTGGATGCTCGATGTAAACTTCTTCCTCAATCTCACCATTGATAAAGGATGTCTTTACATCCATCCGATGTAGTTTTCAACTCATGGATGATAGTATCGATGGAAGTGCATCAGGTTACTGGATCAATATGTCTCATCATAGATCACTCCCTCTTCTTGTGAGAATCCTTTGACTACAAGTCTCATTTTTTATTTCTTGACACATCATCTGCATGTCTTTATGCCTCTTGCAGAGTTTGTCAAGCCCAGACAAGCCTTTTATGGCCTACTGCAAAGTCCCTGGGAATATCAAATGGAACAACTGGATCAACTGTATCAATGGCTATCTCCCTCTAGACTGCTAAAGAGGAAGAAGGTATTGTCTGTGTTTCTCAATTAGTTTGACTCCTTATTATTCAAGTGATTCCCTCTGAAGTCTGAAGGATAAGCATCTTCATTTGTTGTTAACCTTCCTGGAACAAGAAAACAAATGAAAGGAAACCAGACAAGAATATCTCCTAGAGGATATTCATGAGTACATGTCTAGAATGAAAACATTTTATGGATTGTTGTCATAGCTACAACACTTACTGGTCATGTAGAAACCTTAGAAATGTAGGTTATAATAATGATAATTTAAAACAATCAAACTTGGAGTCTTCACTTTCAGTGTGTTTCTCCTCTGGATGCTCTGATATCCTTCTGGATCCATGATTGCACCAAGGGTTTCTTCCTCTTGCAAGTACCCTTATGAAAATGATGAAAATAATATATATATACAAGTGCATACCTGAGAGTGTACACCAATGGAGATTCTTCTTGAGAAAATGCCCTCATAATGATGTATTTTTCATGACTGTTCATAACTCATGGATATCAAGGTGTCTGGGTGCTATTCTCCAAGACAAAATGGAGATCCTCCAACAATATCAAGTGGGAAGTGCAGATCATTTGTTTTCATACTATTTTGCAATAGGTGCATCTGAGAATGGCCTGAAAATGGCGGTTTTGCTATGACAAGATCAAATAGAATAGTACCCACGCTCCATAAGTCTACCTTGGAATCATACTTATAGGACTGCATAATCTCTGGAGCCATGTACAAAGGTGAACCACAGATATTTTCAGCTAATCCTTGTGGTTGGATGAACCTCACTAAACTAAAGTTTGCAATTTTCAGCACCACATTTCTATCATTACTTGAAGTAGAAGATTTTGTGGTTTTAGGTCCCTGTGTATAAGATTTTTCTCACCAGGCTATTGCAAAATTTGCTACACTCAATATCAATGAAGTGGAAGAAAATCCCATCCATCCCTATTGTCTGTGTAATAACTCAAATGTGAGATATGGTGAGGAGAATGAGTTAAAGGAAGTGCAATGGCTGCAACCATCACCTCTATCCACCTTAATTACCAGTCCACATAGTTTGGAGAAATAACCAGAACAAAGAGATCCTTTGGATTGCAGTACCCGTCCTTGTCTTTCAGAGATTCTATCAGGGGTCTCAACATCCAATCACACACTATCTTATGCTGTTCAAGTGGCCACAGAGTTAAATTGAGAACCCATGCTGAGGGAAAAGTCTCAAATTCGATGCATTTACTTTTGAAGAGATACATGTCCATCGTATATGATGCTTCTTCAGAGTTAAAACCAAGTTTTACAAGGGTATTTCAAGGAAGTTCTTTTAATCTGGTAGCAAGTTGGATTATAAAATGTCTTTCTAATGCTTATGTCAACCTTCCATTACTTTTAATATATGAAGCTAAATCACCACCAGAATAGTACTCCATAACAAGAAAAATTTGATGTGGATTAATGACAATGTCATACAATCCTATAATTTTTGAATGGTTAATTTGCCTCAAAATATCAATCTCCAACATTAGTCTGTCCTGCAACTTTCGACAAAGTTTCCTAGTACTAATTTCCTTGACTTCAATTTTATTATTATGGTGGTGAATATTCCTGGCACGCCACACCATGAAAAAGGACTTGGATCCAATCCACTTCTCGAGCACGTAGTTCCCCACTACCTTGACTTCCATACCTTCCTCCTCCATTATTTTTTTTTTCAAAAAATATATAAAGCTCTAAATTGACTGGAACATGATATATTGTAACATAACCCTTACTCTTACTCTGAACCAAAAAACTAAAATTCAGAGTACCCTAACAATTCTTTTAAATTTGGAAATATCGCTCTAAGTAAAACAATGTTTGTCCAAAACCTCTCCCACATTGGATGCATTGCGGATTAGTGTTTCATCTCTACGACGCTGCTGTTGGGGTGTTACTGCGACATCCTTAGTGTGTCCTTTCCCTTGCTGTGGTCTTCATCGATGATCTTCAACAGGGCTCGGCCAGGCCTGTGGCTAGCCTCATCCTTCACCAAGGGTTTAAGAGGGATCCAACCTCAATATTTACCACATAATTTTAAAGGGAGGTCCAACCCTCTTCTCTTTACACTTATGGTAGATTTTTGGCAGATCTTATCTTCAATTTTGATGTGGAATGATCTTCTTCAATCTTTCTCTAATACCATGTTGAATTTTCAATGAGCTATGGCTCATGCATTTACTTTAAAATTTTCTGTTTAAATTTTACTTGAACCATGACTACTGCAACAAACCAAGATCACAAGAAGAATAACCATGCAAAAGAACACAAGAAGTATCCTGGGAAACCCTTCTCAACAAGGGAAGAAAACCCAACCAATCCTTTTCTATATTCTTCAAGAGAAAGAACTCCTACACCATCACCAAACCTAACACACAAGAGGGTGCTGTAATTCTCATAATTTCAGACTACAACTTCTCAAATCATGAGATGATACAATGTTAAGTGTGTTTCCTCAATGGGGATTCACCTTTATCTATATAAGACTAGTCACATCAAATGACGTGTCTATTGGCACAATAGGGCCGACCTCAATAACTCAAAATATAATTAATAATTACCATATTAATTATATTTTATATTAATTATCTTTTACATTAATTATCTTTTACATTAAGGTGGGGCTGACCTGTACCCTTTACATAACAAATAGGGTTATAGGTAAGTTTGACTCTTGAAAAATATATCAAGGGATCTCATACACCCACTAGTGCTCAACCACTAGGGTCACATCCATATGTGCTCAGCCACAGGGATGTCTCTCTATCTCACTGCATATCATAGATGAACCACACTCACTAGTGCTCAACCACCAGGATCACGTTCACCTGTGCTCATCCATAGGCACGTCCAACTCAACAGATCTTCTTTCTCATTGCGTTACACAAGAGGGTCATCTAGAGTTCATCATCTCAAATTTGTTCTCAGAGGAGGCTAATACATCGTTTCATTTCTGTCTTAGAATGATGCACCCATCTCATGGGATTTCACACATTCACATGTACTCAGCCACATGCACGCCCAACTCAACAGATCTTCTTTGTCACTGCATTACATAGGAGAATCATATGGATTTCATATCAAATCTCTATAAGGAGGAGGCGAACACACATTCCATTTCTATATCAGATAGGAACCACAAACCCAATTCAAGGGCTCTCTCTTAGGTCTATGTCCTGGAGGATGTCTCACGAAACTATAATCATCAACAATCTGAACATTGAAAATGAAGATGTCTGGATGAGGTCTTTATGAAAATCCTAGATGGGGAATCCCATAAGTGGTTTAGAAGTTTATCCCTTAGATCAATAGTTGGAATTGAGGCCTTGGACGATGCATTTTTAAGGCATTGGGGTGGCAAAAAATATTTCTTGTATTACATTATAGAATTTGGGGCTCTCATGAGGAAAGAGGGTGAGTCTATGTTAGATTTCTCAAAAATATTTAACAAGATGTACAATAAAATTCCAACTGAGATTAAGCCCATTGAGATGCTTGCAAAAATAACTTATGCAAGTGCTTTTGACCTAGAATTTTGTCTATTTTTTAGAGAAAGAAGGTTTGCAATATTGGCTCATATGCAAGATGCTACCCTGGAGGTTGAATCAAATATACCAGTAGCATAAAATTTGAGGGGCAGATCCGATAGAGATAGGAGAAAACAAAACAAAGGCTTCATCTTCAAATGCTTTAGGTATTGATCCTAAGGTTTATGAATTGATCAAGTTGGTTAAGTCATTATCTGTAGAGATGGAAAGGTTAAAGCTTGAAGGGAGACAAGCCAATATAATTCCTCAAGACTTTGGAAAGAGAAATCAGTTTATAAGGAAGAACAATACACCCTAGATTTTGCAGAGAGATCAGAGAAATAGGGATGATCATAAAGTTCAAGATCCTTTACAAAACACTTTAGTTGTTGATGAAGAAAGAAATAATGAGGATGAAGACCAAGATATTCATTGTTTAGGAGATACAACTACCTCTCCCCATTTAACACACACTGCTTATTAATATTCCTTGATGTGCAATCAGTTAGATGAGTTATGTAAAGGAGAACAAGTCAATAAATCCGAATCTCAAAACACGTACAATATGAGATAAAAAAAAAGGATGGAAAACCAAGTGCATCTACTCGGCCTAAAAAGACATATACTCCTTCAAAAGATGTGGCTGCACCGAATAAATAAGTAAGAGAACAAAAAAATCAGCCCATAATCAAGGCTCCTACTCAAGAGGTAAAAGAAATCCCAAAATCCCATTCTTATTTTAATTTTGAGGATGAAATACAGAAAATCAAGATTCATGTCTCACTCCTAGAATTGATGAAAAATTAAGACTTTAAAAAGTCCATCTCAAAGATGTTGCAGCATGAATCTTATCCCCTTCATCAGATTCAATTAACCTGTAGGGTGAGAAGCTTGTAGTTATATTAGGACCACTGGTAGAGGAAAAATATGATTCTTCTCCCCCATTTTACACGTCTTTGAATGTGCATGATAAGATTTTGCACAATTGTCTTATGGATTCGGGTGCATCCCATAACCCGATGCCTAAGGCTTTCATGGATGAATTGAGCCTGGAAATCAAAGCTTATCATGACTTGTATTATTTTGACTCAAGGAAAGTAAAATGTCTTGGAGTTATTAAAGATCTAGTTGTCACACTTTTCCAATTACCTATGAAAAACATTGTCATGGACATTGTAGTTGCAGATGTACCCCCCAAATTTGGAATGTTGCTGTCTAGATCATGGATCAAGAGGTTAGGAGGAACCTTACAAATAGATATTTCTTATGCTACCATACCAGTCTTTGGGGGTGAGAACAATAGACTATATAGATAAGCTCAAATAGAATATATTATGTTAAGCCCTAATATTGGCTCATTACCCCTTAATTGGGGCATATTATATTAGCAATGTTATTTTATTTATGTCGGCTTTAGGCCATTAGTTGTAATTATACCTCCTAGTCTCCTATATATACCAAGGAGACATTTTCATTTGAATCATGTTGTACTTGAAAATATAAGTGGGGTAAAAGGAGGGTTTCCACCTGAAGGAAACATTATCTGATTTTGTCTCTTTTTCAAGGTGTTGGTACTTTTTCTGAGGTTTTCTATACTATATTGATGTTTGGTTCTTAACATATGGTTTGAGAGCTCAACATCTTGGGGTTTTATTTGCTATCCCCGAGACCTTGTGGAATTTTCACTATATAATTTTTCTAATATTCGGAAGGAGCGTCTGGAGGATATTTATTAGGCGAGGGATCAAGGTGGGTTAAAATTTTAGCTCCTTAGACCTTATAATTTAGGAGATACATGTTATACAATATATAGGGTTATGGAATCATCTGAAATGAGTCATTTACCATTTTGCTATAAAATTTTTTATAACGTTTTGGAGCTAAAATTTGGGGACATTTACATACATTAGTGAAAGGAATTATCACGATAGTAAAATTTTGAGCTTTTGGGTCATCTTAAATTTGTAGAATTACACCTTTTGTAAAGATGGGGTATCGACTAGTCCTATTGATAGTCTCAAGAAGGTGTTCGAACAAAATAATCATAAATTATTTATAGTGTATCCAAATTGAGTGAGAATTTGGTTTGTTGGATGGTGGGAGCCGGTCTGTATTATTTTAGATTACGGTTTGGGGAATTTTTACATCAATTATTTTGTGTGGGAATGCTATCTGAGTGGATCTTACGGAAGGCAAAAATTTGTAAGTTAATTTGAGGAAGTTCACCAAGTAAATTCCCTTGGCATCAATTTTGGTAAGACCAGCGACTTGTCTGAGGAGAGAATATCAGAGAACTACTACAAAAGAAGTTTCATACCCATAGGGGCGAAACTTGGGAGATAAGAGACATAATAAATATTGTCCTTGAGCCAGCCTCAAAATCAAGATTCAAAGAAATTGATACTTGGCTTATTACTTACCAAAAGGGACCTTCTACGCAAATAGAGGCATCGAGGGGAAAGTCTAATTGGACTCTTGATGAAGGTGAAAGAAATTCTTAGAACATAAATGAACTACAAAAGAATTGGTTGTGGAAGCTAAGATCAGCCCAATTGAAAATTTAAGTAACAAAGAGACACTTAGAAAGTGAAAATGCATCCATAGGGAAATTCATGATGGCTGACACAAGGAGGTCAATCAAAAGAATGGAGAAAGTCGACTTTGGTTTGAGATATGCGTTCCCTAATATTGATATGAGGAAGTTTGATGGCAAAGGACCCAATCACATGGATACTTGGATGGAGCATTAACAGTCTCCATTATGTACCACATACACAAAAGGTGCAATTTGCTTCTTTATATTTAGATTCTAATCAATTTGTTTGGTATCGATGGATTTGTTCATAAATCATTCATCACTTGGATAATTCATGGAGAAATGATAGCACACTATGGGGATACAAGGAGCAATACCTTCTTTGTGAATTGATAAATCTCAAGCAAAGGGACCAGTTACGAATCTTTTGAGAACTTCCAAAGATTAAAATATAAAGGGGTAACCGATATTCAGGATGAGCACTTGATTGATGTATTCATAGAACTTTAAGGATAACATTCAACAGGAGTTTCCTTTAGAATCAAATCATTGGAGAATGCATTTAAGATTGTGAAAATGTTGAAAGTAAAATATGGATATGGCTACTAGAAGGGACCTATCCTAACATATATAGAAGCAATGCTCCTTCTCCTAAAACCTCAACCCTGAGGTTTGACACCTCAACTATTGGAGGAAAGAAAGAAAAAGGTTTATGCTTTAGTGGTGACTGACAAAATTACGACTAAAGTGAGGGACATAGTGTGGTGAGAAGAATTATTCTACATGGATTGTGAAGGAAGAAGAAGAAGAAGAAGAACCATCTCAAGATGAAAGCGTAGAAGAAATTTTAAATTAAGGGATGAAACTTCCGCGATATCGTGTAATGCATTGGCTTCAATTAACACTCACACCTCAAACCCTCAAGATCGAAGGGATCATCAAAAGAAAAAGAATTGAGTAGTCCTAATTGATTAAAGCGTTACTCATGTTCATTCATAAAATTGTAAAACTCTCCAATTGCTTTGTATATCCAACACCATAGTTTCAAGTAATGATTGGAAATGGAGGAACTATCAATTTCCTAGGAAAATGAAATAAGATCAATCTTACTATGGGGAATATGTGGGAATAGTCCAATGATCGCTATACCCATGGGTAGTGCAGATGTGACCACTAGGAATCAATGGTTACAATCATTAGGAACAATGGCCAACTACAATTTTCAAGAACTTTTCATGAAATTTTTCATTGGAAAAATAAATTGAGTTAAGAGGTATCAGGGCTTAGGTAGGGTGATAAACTCCTAGCGGTATGACAAATTATTGAAAAAGGGAGCGTCAAGGCATTGTGCACAACTATGCTCACTAGATGTTCAAACATCTAAGCCATCTATTACTCCGATCTCCAAAGGATCATTGGTAGGCATTTAGAGGTATTTGAAGATATTCCCAAAGGGATTCTGGCACCCACTGAAATCATGATCATAGAAATTCACCTAATTTAGGGTGTGCTCTAACATCAGGGAGCCATCTGGATACCCATACAGCTCGAGAGTGAAATGGAGTGCATGGTTAAAGAAATGTTAGAATATTGAATTATTAGACTTCTTAAAGTTCTTTACTACACCCGATGGTAGTAGTATTCAAGAAAGATAGCTCATGGCGTATGTGTCCATATTATAGAGAGCTCAACAAGATCACTAGCTAAAGATAAGTTTATCATTCCAGTCATTGATGAATTGTTAGTTGAACTACATGGGCAATCTATTTCCTAAAGGTGGATCTTCGTTTAGGGTATCATCATATTAGAATGAAGGAAGAAGATATCGAAAAACATCCCAAACTCATGGTATTATGAATTTTTGGGGTCATGCTTTTTGGCCTTATAAATGCACCTTCCCCATTCCAATGGTTGATGAATTCAATTTTCAAAATCCCTTCCTTGAAAATTTGTGTTAGTATTTTTTGATAATATAATAATCTATAACAGAAAGTCTTGGAGGGATCATGTGCAACATGTTGACAAGGTGCTACAACTACTAAAGGGCAACAAATATATACCAAACCATCAAATGTTTCTTTGGAATTAGGGAGGTAGAGTATTTGGGTCATATTGTATCTCATGAAGGTGTAAAGGTGGAACCTAACAAAATTAAATATATGATAAGATTTGATTCTAAAACATTAAAAATCTTAGAGGATTTTTAGGTTTGTCAGGTTACTACATAAGTTTGTTGAACTATGGAAGAATAGTAGCACAACTACTTGACACTAACTAAGAAGGATGCATTTTCATGGACTCCAGGAGGCAACTAAATCTTTTGAACAACTTAAAGAGGTGATGGCTAAATCTACAATGCTGACCACTCTAGACTTCACAAAGCCTTTATTGTGGAATGTGATGCCTCGGGAAATGGGGTGTAGTGTTGTCCCTAATGCAAGAAGGAGGCCCCTATCTTTTGAGATTCGACCACTCAAGGGGAAGGGACTTGCAGAGCTATGAGAGAAATGATACCCATGCATTGTTATTAGAAATGCGTCCTTACTGTGGTGCAGGCACTTCAAAGACGAAAAGCAGGATCATGATAGTCTTAAATGCACTGCTTGGAACAAAGGCTATCTTTAGAAGAACAAAAAATGGGTAACCAAGATATTGGGTTATGATTTTGAAAGCCGATACATAAAGGGGAAGCAAAATGTTGTGGCGGATGCACTCTCAAGAAAGGATGAAGTTGTTGAGGCCTTTCTTTGTGCTATCTCGATCATCAAACCTGATTGGATAATAGAAACAAGGATGAATGGAAAATGGCGAAAAGTGTGGACTCTCATTCGAGGTTGCAGGTGGGATTCCGATTACATCGGTCACATTTACATGGAAAATGATTCACTATGGTACAAAGATAAATAATATTTATGGCAAGAACTCCCAACTCAAACAAAAGGTATTATTGGAGTTGCACACCCCTCCAGTAGGAGAGCGCCGGAGTTGGAAACCATAGAGTCAAGAAGGATAGTTTTTGGGATGGCCTTAAAACTAATGTTCAAGGTTTGTGGTAGAATGTGTGGTTTTGCCAACAAAATAAAGTTAGGAATAACAATTAATACCCCTGGTCTTTTTACAACCATTATCCATCAAATTAAGAGGAGGAGGGTTTCCATGGATTTCATCAGGGTTACCAAGTGCGAAGGAAAGGGATGTGTCATCTCATGGTGATTGTTGATAGACTAACCAAGTGTGCACAAAAGTGTGCACACTCTCATCCCTTCAAAGCTAGTCACGGTTACCCGCGTTTCATGGAGAGTTCAAAGTGCATACCCGACCAAGATTAATTTAAGTGACATAGATCCCATTTTCATTGGACATTTTTTGGACAAAATTATTTTTTCTTGTTTGGGTACTCAATTGGCTCATAGCTCATCCTATCATCCTCAATCTGATGGACAAACTGGATAGTGAAAAAATGTCTGGAAAAATACCTTTGTTTCCTTGTCTCGATAGAAACAAACCACAATGGTTCAAATGGTTTACCCTTGGCGAGGAATGGTGGTTTAACACTTCCTTTCATCTTGCTAAAATGACGCCATTTATGGAACTGTATGGATACCACACACCCTCAACTATCACTTCTTCTCTAAAGAAAATCTAAGGTTCAAATGGTGGAGATCACATCGAGAATCAACAACAAATTTCCTCAAATCTTAAAGGACAACTTTGATCATGGTACAAAATGCATGGAAACAACAAGAATATCAACATCGCGATTGAAAGTTTGGAGTAGGGAGTTAGATTGTTTTTAAAGACTACAATAGCCTGTGATTTGTCCTCAGAGGCTTAAAGCCCAGAGGATAATAAGTATCACAAGACGCGGACACTTTATAAAGGGTGTTTGAAGATTAGTGCATATGGAATTACAAATTAAGACTTCCTAAATGTATGCAGGTACACCCAGGTTTCTGTTTCATGCTTAAGAAGGGTTATAGGTGACAAGATCAGTTCAAACTATATTGCGAACTTGTCAAGTAAGGAAAAATCATATTGGAACTGAAGCCATCACTGACACAGGAATTCGCAGGTTGAGGAATAGATCCATTTAGAATTATCTCATTAAATGGAGGAAACTTCAAGTGAAGATTCCACTTGGGAAGATGAGTCTTTTATCTGAGAAGCATCAAGGGTTACTCAAGTGTTGTAGACAATACTTGTCTCAAAGGAGGGGGCATGTTAAGCCCTAATATTGGCTCATTACCTTGGTGGGGCATAATATATTAGTAATATTTATTTATTTATATGACTTTAGGCCATTAGTTGTAATTATACCTCAGTCTCCTATATATACCAAGGAGACATTTTCATTTGAATCATCTTGTACTTGAACATTTAAATTGGGTAAAAGGAGGTTGCCCCATGAGTGCTTATTATCACAGAAATTTTCTCTCTTTTTCAAAGCGTTGAGTACTTTTCACGAGGGTTTTCTATGCTATATTGATGTTTTGGTTCTTAATAGCCACCACCACACATTGGAAAATTGTGGCGTTATGGAAAATTGGCCCATGCAGCCGAGAAAAATAGAGATTTTTATTTTTTCTCCGGAAAAAATTGGCCATACTGTCGAAAAATAGAGGAATTTTTTATTTTTTTTCTCCATGTTTCCCGATATCATCGCACTTGCGATGTAATTTTCAAATCGTCACAATAGAGACAAAGTTCATAATATGTTGCTCTTGCGACGTCATCAATTGTGCGTTGCACTTGCGACAGTGTGGACATTAGGTTGTCCCCCCCAAACAATCACCCACTATTTGACAAAGTCAACATTCGTCGGAATTGAAAATTTCTATCCGTCGCACTTGTGACGGTGTGAAAATTAGGTTCCCCCCCCTAACAATCACCCACTATTTGAAAAATTCAACATTAACTTGGTCAACTGTCATCAGATTGAGACGTTATGAAATCTATAAATATGTTGCATTTTACGGATGTTGCAACATGTTTTCTATAACAATGACAATTCAAAAATGGTATAAGGTCTTCTTGGCGAAAAAAAAGAGGTTTTTTTTTCATATGTTATAATATAAAAATGTAATAGATATTCTATTATACACCACTCAATTTTATAAGATAATTATCAATATATGTTTAAGGGGAAGAATGTAAGAAAACATTAGATGTGGGAAAAAAATTAAAGAGGGTGAAAAGGGTGATGGTAAATGTTATTTCAAATTGTTGTACTAGACTTCCCGAAAGAGTTTTAATAACAACAACTAAAAAACACTGTAGAAAATATGGACACATGGACAGGGGATCAAATGAATATCGTCCCATGGTTATTATCTATATATATATTCATTTTCTATTTTAATATTGATTGTATTCTCAAACTTTTACACTGTTTTATACATGCACTAATTTTTCATGATTGTTTGTAATTATAAAGTTAGATTTCCCCCCTAACTTTCTGCAGAAAGCACTAAGTAGTAGAATAAATGATGTTGTACAAGATGAGGAACATGAAGCAGATAATGAAGATCAAGTTAATGATCCCATGGATGTAGATGACAATAATAACATCGTTCAAGATTATGGGACAAATCAAATGATATAAGACTTATTCAGTCATCCAGATGAGGATCATGGGGACAGTAGTGATGGTATTTATAATGAACCTCTGCTTGAAAAGACAAATAAACGACTTTATAAAGGGTCAAGAGCAAATATTCTCTCCACTACATTGCTTCTGGTGAACTTAAAGGTTACAAATCATTTGTCGAACATTTGTATGACACAAATGCTAAGGTAAGTAATATGTTTCATCAAATATACGTAAATGTTGACTTTTCCCCCTTTTTTTTTAGTGTTAATTACCGTGTAAAATAAAAATGCAATGTTTACAATTACTATTCTTTACATTAACTAGTTATTTTTTATGTTTTAGATTGTTAGGTGAATTTCTATTACCCTCGTCAAATATTTTACCTCGCACATATCGAGATTTACATGCCATTATGAAAGACATTGGAATGCAGTATCAAAGTATAGATGCATGTCCTGACAATCATATTATATATTATGGACAACATGCATTGAAAAAAAAATGCCCGATTTGTGGTATCAGTAGATATCGAGCTGATCAAGTAACAAAAATGGTGCCTCGAAAGGTTCTCCAACATATTCCCATAATTCCACGTTTGCAACGACTGTTTAGGTGCCAAAACATAGCACAGTTTATGGATTACTATGCACGAAAGAGAATTTAAGATGACGTTCTTCAAATTCCTATAGATGGTTATGCATTTAAGGAAATTTCTGCAAAATGGCCAGAATTTATAGATGAACCTCGTAATGTTAGGCTTTCATTGGCAATTGACGATGTTAATCCATTTGGAGAGATTTGGTCTGTTTACTCAATGTGGCCTATTTTTTTTTATCAACAATAACATTCCTCCTTGGATGCGAATAAAGAGGGAGCACATAATGTTGACAATGATTGTTTCGAGTATTTGTTTACATTAGTTTTTTGAATGTAAATTTTTCATTTTTCTCTTTTTTTTGCATAATATATTTTATTTATTTATTTACGTATATATACATACCATGGTAGTAATTTCGTGTAATTTAAAACAATTAGGTAAGTACCAAGTTAAAGATATGAATGTGTGTATCGAGCCTCTTATTGACGAGCTACTAAAGTTATGGGAGGGCATCACTGTGTATGACATCTGTAAACCAATTGAGCTGAAGAGATTTCAATGCCATGGAATACTTTTATGGACAATTCATGATGCCCCAAGAATAACACATTTTTGTGGTATGTAACATTCCATATTGCACGCTTGAATAGTATATAATTAATTGAATATATCATGCATGTTTTTAAAATAATCCTTTTGTATATTAATAATTCACATTAATCCATCTGTTGTAGGTATTCAACCAAAGGGTAGATTTGCATGTCCAGTTTGTGGTCCTAAGATGAAATCTTGTTGGTAAAAAAGTTTAGGAAATGAGGTGTTTGATGAGTATAGACACTTCCTCTCTAAGAACCATAAGTATCATACTACTGAAAAATATATTTTCAATGTGAAACACGAGACTGGAATAAAACCACAAAGAATGACACCTCGCCTATGGAAGTTTACATATGAAAGAATTAATCCTCAAGGTACGCATTTTGTTTATGTATCGTAAATGGAATCATGTTTTGAAATTTTATTTGAATTATTCAATTTATTTTATCACATTTGATAAATAGTGTTTTGATTTTTTTATGCTTCATCAATGTCGTTGTCGTGAAGGTAGTGATAATGGGCTTCCACAAGGAATGAAATGTTATCCCACTCAATGCCTTACTATGAGGAGCTAAAAATAGTTCATTTGTTTGATACAATGCATATTGGGAATAATATGACATAAACATTATGGAGAATCATAGATGGCAGGAGGGATAAAGAAAAATTTGTCAAAATTTGTAATGACATTCAGGAAGCCAATCATGCAATGCAAAGTGTGTGATCCGATCAAATAGCGATGGAGACCAAAATAACCTTCCATGGTTATTAACATAGCAACAAATCAATGGTGTAAAAGAAGTCATTCAAAGAATTAAATTTCCCACAGGTTTTTGTTCAAACATAAAGAATATCTTAACGAAGAAGGTGAATTTGGCGGGGTAAAAGCACATGATAGGCATACCTTCATTAAGGTAATGAATAATTTTAGTATTCATATTTATATATTGGTCGTATACATTTTTTGAGATTTATTTATTTTGTCTAGTTTTGAAACACATAACGATTCGTTTTTATTGTTACAATATGTTCCACCTCTATCTCTCCCAAACTAATTTGATGACAACATCAACCAAGTTATATATGATCTTGGAAAATACATGAGGTAAGTAGCTAAAATATATATGAAAAAATAATTTTCAATTTTTTTTGTACTTAATGACATGTGTTTTACTTGTAATGTAATATGTATTATCTTTTGTTGAAACATGTTATTTTCTTGCATCATGATCTATAGATGGTTTTCATTGAAAGAAATCCATGAAGATGATATAAATTATTGGAAGAGAGAAATTCCTCAACTAATGTGTGAAATGTAGAAGTATCTACCTCAAACATTTTTCAATGCACAAGAACACTACCTCATACACCAAGTTGAGGAGATTGAAATGTGTGGACCTGTACACACATGATCAATGTGGATGGTGGAGAGACACTTGAAATCATTGAAGGCTTTGGTTAGACAAAGATCACTTCCTGAGGGTGCTATGGTGGAGGGATATATGGTATATGAATCCATGGTGTATATTAGTCAATATCTTCCTAAATTAGCAGCGCAAGCTATGCATGCGGTGGATTTGATTTGGGATGTGAACTCCATCAAAAAATTTGAAGGGGAGCAACTATTGGGGAAAGGTACGATGAAGAAAGTGAGAGGTAATATTTAAATTGTGGATATTTGTAATAAATATAATTTTTTTTTTTCGTTTTTTTGTGTATATGATCGTACTCATTTAATATTTATTCTTTCATCATTTATTAATATTTACCATGGTTATAAATAATATTTAATATTGGTGAATTGTGATTTTTTGATTGCTCAGTTGCTCAAAATTGGGACGCACTACATTTATACATTGCAAACAATCTTGAATGGATGAAGGTATGGATTGATAGATGTAAACAACACCATGGAAGTAGGTTATCATGGAAAGAACTGCCTGAATTAGTTACATAAGCTCTTTGTAATAGAGATTTCGATGTTACATAGAGGGAAATAGATTTAGCATATTGTTTGAAAGATGGAAAGGCAAGCCAATTCACACATTTTATTTAGTTATTTTATATTATATTAATGTGACTGTAGGTGTGTTTTCTTCATATTATACTTTCCAAGTTATACAAATTTGTTTATTATTAATTGACAATACATCTTTTACATGTATGGCATATTGCAATTGAAACACGACGGGGTTATGTGGTGCAATGGTCGTAAATTTCACATCAAACAGTTGGATGAAACCAGGAAAAATTATGATAGTGGGATAACTGCAGTATTCCAGGTCACCAATGTTTCCTTTAGGAGTGACATACATCCTCAATAATATGAAAATATATATTATGGGTTTTTGAATGATATAATTGAGTGTGACTTTAATTCCTTCAAATTAGTTTTGTTCGATGTAAAATGGTATAGGTTACGAATGCATGAACATGATGAAGAAAGAAATGTTATTCACTATGCCAACATATTTCGAATGATTAAAACAACGATTGTTGAAAAAGCAAATGACTGCTATGTTTTTCCAAGTCAATGTGAACAAGTATTTTACTCAGAGGTTCCAGGTAATAGGGATTTGTCATTTGTTATTAGATATGATCCAAGTGGAAGGCCAATAAAGTATACTGTAGATGAAGAATATGATATTGAAGAAGAAGATGATGTAGAGCTAGAGTAGGAAGAATATGGGTCGACAAATGAAGAATACAGAGAAGATGAACTAAGTGTAGGAGACAATGTGCCAGTTCTTGATGATGATATAGATGAATATATGCTCAAAAATGACATTGATGATGATGATGATATCCTCAATCCTTTCAACATTGTTTCTGAACCAGATGTTGATACAGATGTCAAGTTGGATGATCAAGAAGAATATACAAAATAAGGATGATACACATGTTGCATTGGTCAATGAGGTATGTAACTAGATATTTTAATTTTTATGAATTATTCTCTTTAAATAATTTTTTATGTGGGTTAATTACATGTTTTTAAGTTTTATTTCATTTTTGTTTTGGTAGTTTCTATGCATGATTTCTATGTTGATTTTGTTTATTTTCTATTTTATAGATATGGTATTGGAGAATTGAGAGTGATGTGAGACAGGCAGGGGGAGGGGGGAGATGCCATATGAGCTTCCACCTTCACATGGTTGGCCTTGTTTAATAGAGAATAATTTCTTGGAGCCGTTTAATCCTGGAGAAAACCTCCATCGATCCAATCGAGCAACAACAAAGTCAATGGTGACTTCGTTTTTGCTACTTCAAATCAAGGAAGGTAGTTTGATCAAATATTAGATGCGTGGCTCCAATAAATTATTCTCAAAACCAAGAGGAGCTCATTGAGGTATGTTTCGACACTCTCATAAAAATTCATCTTAGAGTAAATAATGTGCTACAAATATGAATTGTATTGATTTTGTAGATATATATGGAGGTTGAATGATTTTGGTATGTACTTTAAGATCTATCTTCATTGAGTGAGGGAAGTTCAGGTAGAATAGAGGAAAGTGAGATATCTAGTAGGTCTAACAGGCGAAGATCAACTGGAAGTGAGAAGATCAAAAGAAAATTCAATAGACATATGTAATTTTTTCTTGCGAAAGGGGGTTCATGTTCTTATGATCATGAGAGCATAGGAGACATTGAGGTGCCCTTGAGGTACAAACATATAGTGAAACAATGGGTACCCAAGGATCTTCCTGAAATAAACATCGAATTTTGTGTAAACAAAAGGATATAATGGATTTCTCCATCGTCATTACATGGTTTAGGGATATTTTCCATGGATGGCATAAAGTTCTATTATGACGGATTAACTAAATTGATGGAGTACATCGGACCCTGTTATATCTACAAATATTGGATACGAATAGTCCAATATACAAAAAGTATGAAACGATATGGCTT
Source organism: Picea sitchensis (assembly GCA_010110895.2). Taxonomy (NCBI): domain Eukaryota; kingdom Viridiplantae; phylum Streptophyta; class Pinopsida; order Pinales; family Pinaceae; genus Picea; species Picea sitchensis. The sequence goes on along the minus strand of SNQJ01S0057907.1, from coordinate 3,246 downwards.
GGTTTCAAATTATATACATCTAAAAGACAATGACCAAAATAAAGGAGCAACTATCTATATTGATGGAAGGCCAAAATCAGCAGGGAATATTGTAGGGTTTATAAACAATACATGACCCGCGACCACAAATAAGCTCCCCAATTGCGTATTTAAGGGGCGTGAAAGAAACTGTGTATTCGTATGTGCAATAAAATCAATAGCTGTAGGGTAATAGTTATTGATTGATTACAATTTGAATCAAATATATATATATGTTTCTATTATGGGGGTGGTGCGTATACTAATTTACCCAACCTATAAGAAATGACTCTTATATTTTATAATTTTCATTATGTTCTTTACGGTGTTAATCCATTTGGAGAGATTTGGTCTGTTTACTCACTGTGGCCTATTTTTGTTATCAACAATAACATTCCTCTTTGGATGTCAATAAAGATGGATGATTTCTCACACATTTGAATTTATTTCTCATGAGAAAACAAAACAAAAGCTTGGACTAAAACCACAAAGAATGACACCTCTCCTATGGAAGTTGACATATGACAAAATTAATCCTCGAGGTACGGTACAAATTTTGTTTATGTATCATAAAAGGAATCTGTGTTTTGAAATTTTATTTTGAATTATTCAATTTATTTTATGACATTTTGATAAATATGTTTTGATTTCTTTTATGCTTCATCAATGTAAATTAAGTCATGAGAATTGTTAGTGATAATGGGCTTCCACTAGGTATGAAATGTTATCCCACTCAATGCCTTACTATGAGGAGCTAAAAATAGTTCATTTGTTTGATACAATGCATATTGGGAATAATATGACATAAAAATTATGTGAATCATAGATGGTGGAGGGATAAAAAGAATTGTCAAAATTTGTAATGACATTGAGGAAGCCATTATACAATGCAAAGTGTGTGATCCGATCAAATAGCGATGGAGACAAAATAACCTTCATGGTTATTAACATAGCAACAAATCAATGGTGTAAAAGAAGTCATTCAAAGAATTAAATTTCCCACAGGTTTTGTTCAAACATAAAGAATATCTTAAGAAAGAAAGGTGAATTAGGTGGATAAAAACTCATGATATGCACATATACCTTCATTAAGGTAATTAGTAATTTTAGTATTCATATTTATATATTAGTCATATACATTTTTTAAGATTTATATTTTTTTTGTCTATTTTTGAACAAGTAATGATTCGTTTTATTGTTACAATATGTTCCACCTCTATCTCTCCCAAGCGATTTGTGACAACTTCAAACACGTTATATGATCTTGGAAAATACATGAATTAAGTAGTAGCTATAGGTATACATATCAAACATAAAGAATATCTTAACGAAGAAGGTGAATTTGGCGGGATAAAAACACATGATATGCATACCTTCATTAAGGTAATTAATAATTTTAGTATTCATATTTATATATTGGTCGTATACATTTTTTGAGATTTTATTTTTCTTTGTCTAATTTTGAAACACACAACGATTCGTTTTTATTGTTACAATATGTTCCACCTCTATCTCTCCCAAACGAATTTGACGACAACATCAAACACGTTATATATGATCTTGGAAAATACATGAGGTAAGTAGCTACAATATATATGCAATTTTTTTTTTCAATTTTTTGTTGTACTTAATGACATGTGTTTTACTTGTAATGTAATATGTATTATCTTTTGTTGAAACATGTTATTTTATTGCATCATGATCTGTAGATGGTTGTCGTTGAAAGAAATCCATGAAGATGATATAAAGTATTGGAAGAGAGAAATTCCTCAACTAATGTGTGAAATGAAGAAGTATCTACCTCCAACAGTCTTCAATGCACAGGAACACTACCTCATACACCAAGTTGAGGAGATTGAAATGTGTGGACCTGTACACACATGATCAATGTGGATGGTGGAGAGGTACTTGAAATCATTGAAGGATTTGGTTAGACAAAGAGCACTTCCTGAGGGTTCTATGGTGGAGGGATATATGGTATATGAATCCATGGTGTATATTAGTCAGTATCTTCCTAAATTAGCAACGCAAGATATGCATGTGGTGGATTTCATTTGGGATGTGAACTCCATCAAAAAATTTGACGGGGAGCAACTGTTGGGGAAAGGTACGATGAAGAAAGTGAGAGGCAATATTTAAATTGTGGATATTTGTAATAAATATAATTTTTTCATTTTTTTGTGTATATGATCATACTCATTTAATATTTATTCTTTCATTATTTATTAATATTTACCATGGTTATAACTAATAATTAATATTGGTGAATTGTGATTTTTTGATTGGTCAGTTGCTCAAGATTGTGATGCACTACATTTATACATTGCAAACAATCTAGAATGGATGAATGTATGGATTGATAGACGTAAACAACGTCATGGAAGTAGGTTATCATGGAAAGAACTACCTGAATTAGTTACATAAGCTCTTCATAATAGATATTTCGATGTTACACAGAGGGAAATAGATTTAGCATATTGTTTGAAAGATGGAAAGGCAAGCAAATTCACCCATTTTATTCAGTTATTTTATATTATATTAATGTGACTGTAGGTGTGTTTTTTTCATATTATGCTTTCCAAGTTATACAAATTTGTTTATTATTAATTGACAATGCATCGTTTACATGTTTGGCATATTGAAATTGAAACACGACAAGGTTATGTGGTGCAATGGTCGTAAATTTCACATCAAACAGTTGGATGAAACCAGGAAAAATTCTGATAGTGGGATAACTGCAGTATTCTAGGTCACTAATGTTTCCTCTAGGAGTGACATACATTCTCGATAATATGAAAATAGATATTATGGGTTTTTGAATGATATAATTGAGTGTGACTTTAATTCCTTCAAAATAGTTTTGTTTGATGTCAAATGGTATAGGTTACGAATGCATGAACATGATGAAGAAAGAACTAATATTCAACATGCCAACATATTTCGGATGATTAAAACAATGATTTTTGAAAAAGCAAATGACCGCTATGTTTTTCCAAGTCAATGTGAACAAGTATTTTACTCAAAGGTTCCAGGTAAGAGGGATTGGTCATTTGTTGTTAGATATGATCCAAGTGGAAGGCCGGTAAAGTATACTGTAGATGAAGAATATGATATTGAAGAAGAAGATGATGTAGAGCTAGAGTAGGAAGAATATGGGTTGACAAATGAAGAAGACAGAGAAGATGAACCAAGTGTAGGAGACAATGTGCCAGTTCTTGATGATGATAT
>SNQJ01S0057906.1:43305-70546 GCA_010110895.2 Picea sitchensis | reverse complement strand
TTTAGAAGAGTATCCTCAGGTATAATTTTATTCCTTTTTCGGGCCTGAGGGACTAAATTTACGAAAAAGAAACCCCCACGGAGTCCATAGTTAAGCTCTTTTCAGACTCCCTAAAATTGAAAAGATCGTCGAGTGACCTTATTATTTCACACTCGTAAAATTGGTCCAGAAGAACATTCCTGACGGAGTCCATAGTTAAGCTTTTTTTAGACTCCTTAAAAATGAAAAAATGGCCGAGTGATCTTGTCCTTGTCACACTCATTAAAATGGTTTTGAATTGACATCTAATCGGTGCTAGTTTATCCCTTTTTCGAACCAACTAGACTATCTTCGAAAAAGGTACCCGAGTGGAGTCTCCTTTTATGCTTTTTCAGACTCTCTAAATATGAAAAACCACTGAGCTTACCTTCTCTGGGCTCGTTAAACTTACATCGAAGGACATTACCATTGTGTGTTCTATCAACCGCATTTGCATTCCTTACCCATCAACCTTGTAACAGTTTGCTTCTGCGTTTTAACACCTTTGGCCGCTGGAGGATTTTTCCCGAGTATCACTTCACCAGAACATCAGTCTTGTCCTTGTGCCTCAAGCTTGTATGTTTGCAGTACTTGTTCCTCCATTGTAACATAAAAATTCTTTGATTCTTTTTCAAAAATCATCAAAAAGAACAAAAAAATCAAATATACCCCAAAAAGAGGATGGGAAAAGTATTTTCTTTATTGGCAGCATAATGAGTCGCCCTTGGATAAAGCACATCTATCCGTTTGATCATCAGACTATGGGATGTAGTACGACCTTAGGAAGATTTTTCTCACTATATAGAGTTGTGTCCTCCACCGTTTTGTCACTCTTCCAAACATATGGAGAGTTTGCGTTGCCTCCTGCTTCGTAGACTTATGATTAACAGATATGTTGCCTGAGTCTTATCACTTGTCGTGCTATTATCCAAGGGAATTTTGTCACTAAACCTAAGTCGGCCCCTCTGCATATGTCTCTTGTCCGCATACCCGACCATCTTAAACGCCCAATCAAGTATTTATTCGAAATCACTGAAGCCTTCAGTCCGATCATCAAGATTATCAAGTCCATAACCGACGAGCCATCGAAGACCTCTGGGTAGTGCAGTCATACAATCATATTACACTCCTACCTAAGTTTTAGAATATTTTGAAGTTGTTGCTCGAGCTCTGAAGTACAGCCATCAGGCCGAATTAGCTTCTAGGAGATGGATACTTTATATGTATATCTTTCAGATTTCAAGATGTAGCTCCACTGTGTATTATTCGCGGCTACTCTTTAGAGTTATTTGACATGGATCTACAGTGTATTTGATTCGTAGCCATGGTTCTATCTTATCCCGAGCATGGGTATGCCCACCTCGGTGAGACATTTGTTATTTTGCAGATGACACCTCCTGATTCTTGATTCTTGGGCTCATTCATTCAGCATATCAGTACAGAATGGTAAAAGATTGGTAATGTATTTCAGCCATCAGATGCTCTTCTGACCTCACACATTAGGGGGCATCTGTTATAACCCTAAATTTCACCACACATGCTTACCTGGGATTAGGCCAACTCATATCCCTTCATTGCCAAAACATCTGCTGAAAACCCTCTTTGAAAACCCTCTTGGGTCAAGGTACATGCGCCCTAACCTACTACTGCATGCGTGTGTGCACTGGCAGGCCTACTACAGCCCGTGTTTACCTAACAAAACACAAAAATAGGAAAGTTTCCAGTAGGACAAAAATCTATGGGTCAGTTAACTGAAAATCCCGGCCATGCATGGCCGAGAGTTCGTCCAAAACCCTAGCTCCTTCTAGCCTATAAAAGAAGGGGTAGGGGTACCATTTGGAGGAGGAAAATTATAGCGAAGAAACTCTACCCATTTTCCGAATCCAGTTGTCCCAACCCTTTAGCCTTTCCTCAAGCCTAAGGAGAATTAACGCAAAGTAGTTGGAGGACAAAATAAGAGGAGGAGCCCAGGATCGGGGTCAAGGAGCGGTGGTCGGTCTCGACTTTGATTGTAAGTTGATTCATTTTGAAAATAATAAAAGAATACTTTTCCCATCGCAATGCATGAGCTATCTATGATTTGTTTAATTTATGCTTAATTTCTAACCCTCAATTAGAAAAGTAGCATGCCTGCGTAGTGTTTTGTCTTGATTGCAGGATTATCTTTGGAAGGAGCAGAGCAAGCAAGCGGGCAAATCTCAACGGAGGATCTACACCAAACATCAGTAAAAAGGTTATTAGTTCCTTTCCATGCATGTATCATGAAAGAGGGGTTTAATTTTTGGGTGGTAGGATAAAAAGTAATTTCTTTTACGGTCAAAAATCTGCATGCAAGTCTGACCCTAGTTTGCTAGTCTATAGGGTATTTTTCCCAACAACAGATGGATATGAAGATCCTGATCGACACTGTTTTGATGAGAAGTTGTATGGAGTATCAAGAATTTCATTGATGAAGCAGCTAAGAGAGATCAATTTAGTACTACCCTAAGAGACCACGCACTGAGCTGGTATATGAAACTTGTCCAAGGAATTAATCATCCTAAACCATTGAATGAGATCAAGAATGCACTGATTGCAAAATTCAAGAAACCCAAGTCAGATTCAAAATGCATTAAAGAGATGAAATAAATCAAGTAGAAAGAAACTGAACCTGTGTGGGAGTTCGATCAGAGGTTGAAGACCTTAACGATCTGGTTGACTTTCAAGATCCCAGATGAGCAGAACAAGGAATGGTTCATTGTTGTGCTCTTGCCACACATATGAGTTCCTATGATGCAACAAAAGATTACTTCATAGACTGAGGCATTGGAGATCGCTATGAAATTAGAAACAACCTCAATGGGAGAATCCAGCTCATGTATAAGTCAAATCATGAGTCATCTAACTATCTTGTCATTGTAGGTCAAGGATATGAAGAAGGAAAAAGGAAAATATAAAAGATAAGACATATGGTGTATCAGATGAAAATCAGAAGGCCACAATAAGAAGCACTACCCCTTATTTCATGAATACTTGGCTTCTGGAGCTTCGATCCCTTTGAATCAAGTTACCCTACCCTGGTGCGAGGTATGTAGAAATCAACATCGCCCTAGTGAATGTGACTATTTTAAAAAGTATGTCCAAACACCCACAAATTTGTATTTCACATTCTATAAGTCAGTGCGGCATGATGATAGGGATTGCAGAGCTTATGATCTCATGCATGAAAGGTCAAGGGATATATACAAAATTCAAGATGAAGTACAACAAGAAGGAAACACTACGCAGCGTAATTCTCTGGGAAGAGGAAACTTCAACCCCCGTGGTGGATTTCAAGGAAGAGTAAGAGTAGGAGGTATGGGTCGAGGCCGAGGAAAGATCATTTGTTATAACTATGTGCAACCAGGACACTTGGAAAGGGACTGTCAAAACCCTTATACCACTTGCAATTGTTGCAACGCTTTCGAACACATCATTGAATATTGCCCTGTGTTGTTAGCCAAGCTTCAAGAGATACGAGGAGGAAACCAACAAATACAACTGATAAAAGAAGAACCTCGCGGAGCAGACCCCTGAGTCGTTGTTATCACTAGAGGAGGCACTGTTACAAGAGAAGACAGAGTGACCCAAGAGAAGAATACAGAAGGATCAGGAATAAGAAAAGATGCAGAGAAGACACAAGAGTTTGATCTCAGGAGAGAGAAGCAAACATTTGAGGAAGCAAGAAGAGAGTTTGGAGGATATCGAGATTCTTCATCAAAGGTTCAACCAGAGGTAAGAGAATGTGGAATGACCCTCGCCTTTGATCAATCTGCTTCGCCCAGAGATGAAAAAGAGGTGAGAAAACTTATCAGTTTCTTGTACACATTTATTGAGTTGATTAAGGATGGAAAATCCATACAAGAACTACAAAATTTGGTAAGACAGTTTGAGATGGGAAGGGTAGATCCCTTGTTGAATAAAGTAGTACATCAACTATCTAAGAAGAGAAGGACAAATAAGGAGCTACACTTGAATGCTCATATAGGAGATTATGATATAGATTATGTGGTCCTCGAATTAGGGTCGGAGGTCAATTTCATGACAAAGAAGACCTGGGAACTGATGGGGAAATCGAAGTTGATTTACTCCCATATCAGACTCAGAATGGCTAATCAGCAGGCAGTAAGCCCCTTTGGGAGACTGGAACATGTCCCTATGGACATTGACAGGGTAAGGACATTTGTAGATTTTGAAGTCATTGAAATCGTAGATGAGAGCTGTCCTTATCCTGTGCTGTTACGAATCGATTGGGCCTTTAATAATTCTATCGTTGTTGATATAAAGAAGAAGAAAATGACATTCGAGGGGAATTTCCTTAGGGTTATTGCACCTTTGGATCCTGATGAAGGTTGTAGATACATAGAGCCGATCAGAGAAGAAGACCGCGCATATGAATTAGAAAACATCTACAAGTCGACAAGAAGACAACAGGATTACATCAATCCTACAGCAAATGGGAAATTGAGTTGGCGAAGTGAGAGCGCATGTTCATCAAACTCAGAAGAAGATCTAGAGAACTGGTAGAATAATATGTATGAATTCTCTACGCGAAGATGTGCCAGATTGACCAGAGAAGTTTGTTGGATTGGCAGAACAGTAAGTAACTTGCCCACTTTTGATGGTTTGAATCACTTAGAAACTTTTTTGTTGGAATTTGAAGAAGTTGTACCAACACAGTAGAGGTTTTTGGAATTGGATGAAGCTCTGAAAAAAACTCCAACAAAATGGTGGGGAAAACATAAAAATAACATTGCAGAATGGGGGCAATGTTGCACTTTGATGACAACGCGATTCTCAGACAACATCGCAGGATGCAAAGTTCGATACATAGGTTAGATATTCCTAAGAGACCATGTACGAAGTTGCGAGGAGGACTGGAGAAACATTCCTCAAGAGAAGTGGGTGCATAAATTTATAACACTCTGGACACAACACCTATCAATTGGTATCTTCAAGTTGAACTGTGCCTCATCACTGCAAATTGGGAAGGTATGACTCAGAACTTTGTAACCACATTTTTATTTGAAAGCCAATATCCTACAGTAGATCAAGAATTATAGATTGTAAGGAAGAAAGTGTTTGAGGAGGCACATAGTCTCCCTGTGGATAAAGAAGAGGACGAATGGACTGCGCCTTTTCAGAAATTGCAAGTCTGCTACAATATCAATGCTGATGAAGATGATGACCCTAGGAATGTGAACATCACAGAAATAGAAGGACAAAGAGATGTAGAAGGACCAGGAGTCAAGCTACATTTTATTGGGAATCCCATTAAAATCAATAAATTCAATATAGGAACAAAGGCGACACTGAAGCTGGCCAATGTTGGAGATTACTAAGATGCTGCCACTATTGATAAGATCACAGAGTTGTTGCACGAATATTAGGAGATTTTTCCAACAAAATTTATAGAGATGAAGGGTATTAAAGGGCCCATGGGGGAGATGAAGATTCCCTTGAAACCCGATGCAAGACCAGTCAAACAGAGACCCTACAGATTGAACCCCAAGTATAAGGAGAAATTCAGGATTGAGCTTGACATAATGTTGGAAGCGGGAATAATAGAACATGTCGAAGAGTCAGAATGGATTAGCGCTATGGTGGTGCCAGATAAGAAAACTGGAGAGATCAGGATCTGCGTAGATCTCAGGAAGCTGAATGATGCCTATTTTCATGATCTCTTTCCTACATCTTTCACCGACAAAGTGTTAGACAATGTGGGAGGACAGGAGGTTTACTCTTTCACAGATGGATTTTTAGGATACCATCAGATTAGGATTGCCAAAGAAGATCGACACAATACCACATTCACTACAAAATGGGGATCTTATTAGTATACAATGATTTCATTTGGATTGAAGAACGCACCATCCATTTTTTCCAGGGTGGTGGTAGAAGCATTCAAATATTTTTTACACAAATGTTTAGAATCATATTTTGATGATTGCATTGTGTTTAGCTTATTAAAAGATCACATTGAATGTTTAAGACTAATGTTGGATAAGTGCAGGTAATGCCAAATTTCCCTGAATCTAAAGAAGTGCATATTTTTATCACCTTTTGTAGTTTTTCTAGGACATATTGTATGCAAGTAGGGGTTGTTGGTAGACACGTCGAAGATCACCATTATTGTTGATCTACCTCCCCCTACATCAGTGAGACAACTACGCACTACGCTGGGACATACAGGATACTATAGGAAGTTCATCAAGGGATATGCACAAATAAAAATGCCCATGGAGAAGTTGTTAAAGAAAAATTGTCATTTTCAATGGACAGATGAATGCTAGCAGAGCTTTGACACACCGAAATAGAAGATGGTTATTGTGCCAATCCCGGTTTTCCCAGATTGGAATAAGGAGTTTCATGTGCATGTTGATGCCTCATCCATTTCATTAGGAGAAATGTTAGCACAACCAGGAGCAGGAGATATCAACCATCCATTGGCCTTTTCTAGCAGGAAATTATCTACAGCTGAGATAAATTACACTACGACTGAAAGAGAAGGATTAGCCATGGTGTATGCGCTGCAGAAGTTTCATCACTATCTACTGGGAGGAAATTTTAAGATGTTCACTGACCATTCTACACTGAAATACATGGTCAACAAGCCAGTGTTGGGGGGGAGAATATGCAGATGGTTGTTGTTATTTCAAGAATATGATTTTGAGATCGTCGTTAAGCCAGGAGGAATGAACAAAGGACCTGACCACTTGTCCAAGTTGGAGAATGGGGAAGAACCAACTAGCTTGGAGGATACACTACTGGATGCACAACTGCTAGACATCAGAAGAGTGGATGACCACTTCAAAGAGATAATCCAATTCCTATCTATAGGAATGGCACCTAGTGACTATACAATTATGAAGAAGAAACAATTGGTAGTGGGTGCTGCATATTTTTCACTTATAGCTGGACAACTATACAAGATGGGGCCTGATGAAATATTAAGGAGATGTGTTATGGAGGCAGAATGACCATTGATCCTCTCAGAAGCACATGAGGGCATCATAGGAGGACACTACGTAGGGAAAGCAGCAACGCAAAAGATTCTTAGGGCTGGATTTTGGTGGCCTACTCTACATAAAGATGCTAAGGAATACTATCAAGCTTGCGATGTATGCCAGTGAGTTGGGAAACCTTCCAGGAGGGACAAGATTCCTTCAGCACCGCAACTAACATTGCAAGAATTTGAGAAGTGGGCCATTGATTTTGTGGGACCTATCAACCCACCAGGAAAGCGCACATGAGGAAGATACATCATCACTGCGAAAAAGTACTTGACCAAATGGGTAGAAGCAAGAGAAGTTAAGGACTGTAGTGTGACTACAGCTGCACGCTTCATATTTGATGATATCATAACCAAGTTTGGATGACCAAAGACCCTGATGAGTGATTAAGGTACACATTTTATTAATAATACCATTGAAGCTTTAACTCAGGAATTTGAAGTCCACCATTAGAAGAGCACACTGTACCATCCACAGGCGAACGGGACAGTCGAGGCATTCAATAAGATATTGGAGACAAATTTGACGAAGATATGCATTGTGAACATGGATGACTGGGATTTGAGAGTACCAACAATGTTATGGGCCTACAAAACTACTTGGAAGAATATGACGATGCAGATTCCCTTTAAGTTGGTTTATGGCCTAGAAGTAGTTGTACCGATGGAATATTTGGTTCCTAGTCTCAGAATTGCAACCTTTACAGACATGGATTATACATGTGTTGTGCAAGAAAGGCTTGCGCAGTTGATTGAACTAGAAGAAGACAGACTTATTGTAGGATTTCACCAGTAGGTTCAGAAGGAACGAGAGAAGGCCTACCATGACAGGCACATCAAGAAGAAAACCTTCAAGCAAGGAGATCTCGTATTGGTATATGACAGTAAGTTCATGAAGCATCCAAAGAAGTTTAGGATGCATTAGATTGGCCCATATGAGGTCTTCTACACTAAAGAAGGAGGAGATGCACAATTGAAGACACTAAATGGAGAATGGAAGAAGGATTAGTGAATGGGAGCAGGTTGAAATTGTACTATGACAACTAGTTGCCTCGCAGCTCTCAGTAAAATCATAATAAAAAGGGTCTAGGTACCAGGTGTAGTTGAAACTAGGTACCAGACATAGAAAAGACAATCTGCACAGAGTGGGGAAGGAGAGAGCAGAAAGCATAGGCTGCACCGCGCATTCTGAAGATGAAGAGAAACAAAAGATTCATAACTGAAGTGCCTCGGGATGAGTCACAAGTGAGTGTTGGGGGACTGTTGGCCCTTGGATATGGATTAAGGTAGCAAGCTAAGAACAAGGAAAAGAAAAGATGAAGTTGTGAACTACGCGAAAGATACAGTGACTGATATTGGGGTGAAGTGAGCAAAAGAGCAGAAAATATGGAGCAAAGTTAGAGAAGGAAAGTCGTTGGATGAGGAGATCAAGGACGACAGATCAGAAGGACAGGTGGATCAAGGAAAACTCATAAAGAATAAGAAGATGCCAACAAATGCTTTGGAGCACCGCGCGAGAAGGAAGGAAAGATAGGCTGGTGAAGCTCTGAAAACGCGGGTCAAGTTGACGTAGGGTTTTAGACACCTAGGGTTTTGGAATTTAGGGTTTTGGACACCTAGGTTTCATCCTAAGCTTGTTAGTGAGCTATTGTAATGTATAAATAAAGGTTAAGAGGACTTGGGATGGGTTCGTTGGTAGAGAGTTCGATTGAGATGTGAGGAGTGATTACTATTGAGAGAGAAGTATTGTACTGTGAGAGAGGTTTGTGTTGTAATATCTTCAGTTGTGTGTGAAGATTAATCATGCAGTTGGGTGCACAGGGTCAAGGAGAGAGAGAGAGGAGAAGACACGATCTACAATTAAGTGCGCAGACAAGAACTGTATGCTTTCATCTAATATATTATAAAGAACAAATATGTGGACGTATCCCTAGAGAGAGGGTGAACCACATATATCTTGTGTTATATGTGATTGATGTTTTGTTCCTTTTCTTCTGTTATGTTGTTATTTCATTATTCTATTAGATTTGAGATAGCATTTGTGCAGTAAGCTAAAATGAGATAAGAGATAACTAGATCACTGTGTGTTAGTATTTTGAATCCACTTACATTCCTTCTAGTTGTAGACACCTGTGTCTTGAAACCCCCTATTTCTACTTCAAGTGAGACTGCATCTGCTTCATAGGTGTTACTGAAAGGGCCAGTAGTTAGGGCTTGTTGGTGAGCTCTTGAGCATTGAAACCTGGGTCTTCCCCCATGCCAACAACAGGGGTTCTAGGTCTAAAGAATTTTCATAATCCCACCTATTTAAATGAGGTTCCAAATCATCATCACTAAGGTTGTTTAGATCCTCTTCTAACTCCTTGTAATTTTCATGTCATCTCTCTGCATAAAATTTTCAGTTTTAAACGGAGCTTGGATTTTTTTATCTTCATTTTTTATTTGTCTCTATTGTATTTGTGGGTTAGGGTTTATTTTGAATTGATTCCTAGTGTAATTATTAGGTTTGGCCTAATCTAGCTCCATCCTGGATATCTTGTTTGATAATTATTTAATTATTTTAGCCACCTCGTCCATTATTTCTTCCGCAGACTTCCCAGATCCAGATGGCCTTGCCTGCTCTTTGAAACGCTCAGGTTCTCTAGTTCTGGTCTCAAATTTGGATTTTAATTTACTAGATGCCATCATATTTGATTTGATTTCTATCACATCATCTTGCATTATTTCTAGAGTGGAAGATATTCTTTCTCTTACGATGAGGGAAAAGTTGGGTTCAAAGGCTCCTGCAAACATTACCTTTGTCGCAGGTTGAGAGGGTTTATCTTCGGTTGGGATATTATTGTATAGTTTGTTGAACCTTTGAGTAAATTCAAGAACTGACTCAAAATTCATTTTTCTTAAGGCCCCGAATTTAGTCAAATAATAAAGATGGTCTTTCTTTTCTCCCCATTGTCTTAAAAATGCGTTTTCTAGCTCATCATATGACTGTAGGGATCCTACCGGGAGTCCTCGAAACCAGGTTCTTACTTGTCCTTCAAAGGTTTGTACTAAAATCCTTGAGTAAACATCTTCATGCTCAATTCCAAGGATATCAACAAACTGATCGAAAAAAGGCTATGTGCTCAGTTGCGGTTAAATCTCCTTCTCCCATAAATTTCGGTAAGTTCTTCATATAATTTTTGGGCAAATCATGAAGGATGAAAGGAAGGACTAAGGGAGCGTATTTGGACGCTACCCTAGAAAAAATTATAGGGGGTGGAGGTTTTCCTTGACCTTGTCCACCTACTCCTCTTCCTCCGGCACCACCTCCTCCAGCAGCAGCCATTAGAATTCTAGGGGACGGGATTTGGGAAAAAAAAGGGTTTTCAAAAACTTCAAGGGACCGAAGTTGTGACATTTCAACTTCTTTGGGATGTGGCAAAGGAAATTCTAAAAAAATGTCGTTATGAGATGAAAAATCTAGAAGAGGAGGAAAAAGGAAGTGTGGACTAGTTTCCTCATACTTATAAGATGTATAAATAGGAGAACTGATAGGGGACAAATTAGGGTATAAAATATGTTCTTCAGGGTTTCGGAGAACTGAAACCATTACCTAGGGAAAGGATGATGTCGACAGAGAATTAATGTCAGTGGGTATAGAGAAGGATCCTTTGTTGTGACCGTTAGGAGTATCAGTCGAGTCAATCTCAATTTTTATTTTGGGTACTGTTGAGGAAAAGATATGAAATGATCTTACTCAAGCATTTTTCAGATTCTGCTTGGGTAAAGAAAAATAGATGGGAATATCAACCTATGTTTATATCGATCAAAATTCATATCCTAACTCACAAGTATTGACTACAAGTTCTTAGGATGGTTTTTATAAATAAACGCTTGCTGAAAAATTCATTATTTATGTGTTTTTTTGAACATAATAGATGCTGAAATAAATATAGAGACAAAAGTAAAGACACCAAGTCGATAATCAAGACAGATGAGAGATAAAGAAATATTTAATTTCATTCCAATTCATCAAAGATTCATTCTCTTTACAAAATTTCATGAATAAGTTTTGGAACAAAGTCAAACTTAGACGTCCCCAATGAAACATACAAAAGGACCTCCGACAGAAAATAAAAAAAATTGAACTCTAAAAGATGGATTAGCTTGCCACAGATTGTTTCCCAGTCGACTCTGCACAATATCCTTTGTCAATCATGAAAACTAATTCACAAGCAGACAAATCTACACATACTATCAAAGATAGATCAACACCTATGAAAAACAAGTGTCTAAATGATGTAATTCAGCCCTGAATCTTGGTGTCTACAATAAGACCCTGTTATCATAAAAAATAATTAGGCTTGTGATAAATTAAGGAATGAATGAAAACTGAACTATCTCAACACAAAACACAAAGACCAAACCTTAGTATGCTTCTCCTTCTATTCTCCCTTTGTTCCTCCCATTCTTTTTGCTTTTAAGAAAATTAGAATTGGTTGAAGTAGTTGAACTACTTCATTAGTTAAGTTAACTAAAAACTCAACCAAATTTTTAGTTAGGGGTAAAAGTAATAAATTATAATAAGGGTTTTAAATAAATAATAACTAGTAGGTGGGACCCCTTGTCACTCCCATTTAGCTCTTAACAAGCATAACATAACTAGTTTAATTAAACAAAAACATCCCTCCTTGTGACTTCCATCATCACATTCATGTTTGACAATTTAACTCATTGATATTTGAATTTATTTTCAAAAATATATTACCCATATATCTAAAAAAACATGTTGTCCTAAACTTTTGAAGTCAACTGTCATCAACAATAAATAAAATAAAACTTAAAATCCATATTTTCCACTCTGATATGCAATCTTTCCCTTGTTTCTTATGTCACCCTTTGATCTCTTTGAGTTTTCCTTTGGTTGTGTTGAGCCTTTAGGCCTAATCTCATTGATCACATGAGAAAAATCGTCCCTCAAATGAATCTGGGAGAACACAGATTTATCAGATCCATTGGAGGGTGAGGAAGGGGCACTAGTGGCTTTTCCTTTTTTAGGGGCATGGTGGGCCTCGGTTTGCAACCTTTTTATAGCATATTAGGACTAAACTAATGAGTGGATAGGGGTAGATTGGATAAATTGGGCCAACCATGATGTTGGGAGATTGTTGGGTGGAAAATCTCTTTCCATCTGTCGTTTTCGGGAACCTCGGGTTGCAATGAGACATGAGGAGGCATGGGAATACCAAGGGCTTGTGGAGCTTGGAAGGTAGGCCTCTCATGCCTAGGTTGGACCATTCCTTTCCCAATCCAGTTGAAAAACCCAGCCTGAAATAGATGGCCTAACTCTTGCGAGTCAACATCAAAGTGAAAGGAGAATCTAGGCCTTCTAGGACCCCTGTTCCAATTACCTCTTCCTCGGTTACCTCTTCCATGGCTACCTTGGCTGAACAATCTCATTCCTGCATGCATGATTGATTAGAAAAAAAATTATTTAACAACCATACATGACAAATCTTTTAAAATATGAAATAAATTTTGGCTTAGCAACATATCAGACTCATGCAATCCAATCCATACAAATTGTTTAACCATTGTCAATGAGCAGGGGGTGAACAAAGGTTCTGGGATATGCGAGGGTTTGTATTGAGCGAAAAAAATGTTAAAATGAGGGGGAAAAGAACATGGTTATTGATCATAGAAAACAAACAATCAAATTAAATGTAAACCAAAGAAAATATCACTGTAATCCATCCCCGTGATCTTAAACTGTCATAATACAAAGCTCCTCTTAACTGTAATCAAATTTTAGGAACATGGAGTGAGTAATGGATATGGGAAGGCAAGGGGATTGTAATTAGTGGAAAGTGAAATAATGATAGGGGAAAAGAGAAGATATTATTCATAAGATTAATTAATTAATCCATAAACCATTATGTATTCAATGCAACGAACCAACACTAACCAACTACTCTGATAAATTGACAATTGTTGTGTGTATAATTTAATCATTTCTTTGTGTTAAACTTGCTCATTGTTCTCTTTTAAATCCTTAACACTTTCAATTACACAGTGTCATCATAGTCAAGATAATATGTTTTCCAAACAACCTATTTAAAGAATCATGTTTCCTTTCATTTCTTCCATTTAATTTTAAAACAAAATTCCAATAAACACACATTCCTTTGTATTGAGTTTGTTCAGCATCCAAACCATCTACCACTATCTACAATAAATTATTCAAATCAAACACAGACACAAGCTCTTAAAAATCATGCCTGATTCCATTCATTTAATCAATTTAACATTGTAATGAAACCATACTATTATAAAACCCATGCCCATCTTGGATACAATGCATGATATCCATAAACATATACAGTAGACAACCAAGTCACAAATATCACGGTTTTAAATTGCAATAGTCGCAATTGGAAAATAAAAGACATAGTAACAACAACCATCATTTCAACCTATATCATGTTGTAGGAAACACACAACCCATCTCATAAAGAAAAGAGGCATACTCCCAATCAACCATAAAACAATGTTGAGTTAATAATCCAACTTGTTACAACACAAGAGGCAATGGTTGTATGCCCATTTCATTTCTCGAATCAATCAATTAACCATGTTGAGCTATAGACTTGACTGTTACAATGAACAATGCAGTGACTAGATTCCAAAAATCAAAACCACTCTCAACGCTATTAACAGAGATGAGCTAATAATCAACCATTGTCGATGACACTCCACCAACTAGTAACAATCAACAATATACCTAACATAATATAACTGGATCCCTTTATTAAAAATGGGCTTTGAATAATCAAGAGTTCACTATGTGTACCAACACAGGGAGAATCGAGTCAACCACCAACAACAGTTGAGAAACGTTCAAGACAATATGGTGAACACACAGGCCATATCACCAATAGCTTCGCAAATAAGGTGACAGTTCAGGAGATAAGATTGACTAGGAATAGAGGGGTAGAGGCTTCTTATAATAACACTGAGAACACGCAGGGCATAACCCTAGTGGTTTTCCCAATCAAACCACATAATGTTGATATAAAACAGGTCCACGAAATAACAAACAACCCTAAATCCAACATCTTGGCATAATAGCCACCCAAACCAACTGTGCAGAAACCACAATCATACACGAATCCACGAGCAAGCGAAAACAATATCATCAACCCATGGTGGTTCAAAATCAAACACAGCAACCAAATACGAATGGGTATTTTTACAAGAACTGTGTGGAGACGACCAACAATTCTGGACCAAATGAAACTCTCCAAGCAAAACCCATAAGACAACAGAGAGCCTTCATGGCTTCTATCACACAAAATTATCATTGAAACATGACTTCAACTATCCAATCCTTTCATTTACAGTGAATACACATAACCAACCATTCCAAAGAAATATCACAAGTTTACATAGTTGTTGGTCTCAAGAAAATCATAGACCCACATATCATCGAGCCAATATCTATTTCATAACCAGATCAGGTTCATGGATGGAAAAAAAGACATACGTGTAACCAAAAAGACTTAAAAATGCGAGCTTGGCTGAGAAGTTCTTCCCTTGCCTGCAAATTAGAGCTTAACCACAACGAAACACAATTGAAAAATAGCCAAGCTAGGGTGACAGTCAGTGGGAGAGGTATGGAGTGACGTGCAGTAAATGCACATCGCTTCCATCCTTTACGCATTCAATCACTTAGTACATGCCAACCAACCATTCCATTAATCCATTCAATTAATCCATGCATCAAAACCAACATCCATTACTTGCCAAATGCGCCACCCTATATCACACTAACCATTACCAATCATACCATAATGCATATCACATGTGTTTTCATATAACTCAATAAATCGTATAGCCACTAACTTTGTTAGCTAGGACTAACAACAATCCTTTCATTTCAATGCATATAGTGTAGCATAGTATCATAGTAGCATAGTTTAGTTTCTTCCTTAGATTTTTCCATAGGTCTCTTTTCACTTACTCTTATTTCATGTTACTAACATGTGTCTTGTGCAGGTGTAACATGTAACAGATCGTGGCGCTAAATAGCAATGTGATAACAATGGATATAACCCATTCACACAATATTCAATTTAGAGCTTAAAGCAATTAGAAACAACACATAATACTCATTATCCATCTGCTATTATGTCACAATTAAAACCAAGGTTTCATCAACCATGTAGAACCTTGTAAGAAATGTCGAACACCAACATTAAAACAATAAGAACTAGATATGATATTGCAATCTAGAAGGGGGTCCTACCTACTAGTAATATATATATCGCTATCTTATAATAATAGGCTTTAGCAATACTTTGTGAGCAAAATCCTCGTTGCGATTTTAATCGTCAAAAAACTAGTGACTCCACAGGGAAATTTGTTTTCAACATATTTAGAACTCATAACTCATCATTTCGCAGACCAAGAACAACAGGTCAAGAATATATAATGAGGAATATTATGCAACAGGGGTAAGTGAGTGGATTTAATGGAAAAATGATCGGGAATTTGGGAATATCTACTCTTTACTTCAAGGAGAAAAATTATGGGCTTGCTCTTTTAAATTTTGAAATGGATGAATAAATGGAAAGAAGAAGTGGGAGATAACCAATTCTTTTATAAGACATCAATGAAAGAAGATAGAAATTTCAATTGTTTTCAGGGGGAAACATCATAACAGTTGTGTAATCTTGATTGTTATTGACTAACAATATCTTGTAGGAGTGTCATTGTGGAAGAACTGATCCAACATCTTATTCTTGACCAAAATCAACTAAAAGATGAAAAAACAATAAAAATCGTGACAGAATTAAGACTACAAAATTTAATATAGCAGAAAATAAAATGATATAATTGTAAAAGCAGCAGGAAATTGTTAAAACAGAAAGAAAAAATCAAACTACTGTAAAGTAGAAATGAAAAACAGTGGAAAATGAAAGCAGAGCTAGACTACCAATATACAGAAAATCCAAACATCGTTAGAACTTTTTGAGTTGGTCCCACACAATATTTCAAGTGGGAACCGTTAGTGTCGTAGGAAAACAATTGCTCCTGTAAATCTTTTAGTATGTAAGAGTTATTATCTAGGGCAAAAACAACTTTGAAGGGACCCAGAAATAACACTTGAGACTCTGAGGTAATTAACAACCCTTTAACGTATAAAATTAAAACATCAAGATAGATATGCATACTGATCAATTCATCAAGAGTTATTTGTATAGGTTTTTTAAAAGTGGCACTTGTATCAGGTAAGCCAGAAATCACACGTTCATAAGTCATGGTACCCCAATCAGTGATAAATATGGTTTTGTAAACATCTTCCCCTTTTACCTTGATTTGATTGTAATTGGAAAAAACATCAAGTAAGGGCATCATCTGTGACCTTGCGACTCGTTTCAAAATCATTTCTATATTAGGGAGAGGAAAAAAAACTTTCATAATAGCCCACTTAACTGCGTGAAAATCAATGTGAAATATGACATCCTCAGTGGCTTTCCGAACATGAACCAAATCTGTAACCCATTCAAAATATTTGGCTTGAAAGATGATACCAACCTTCAAGATTTTTTCCAATCCTTTTCGAATATTTGCTTTCGGTGCAGGGTTGATAGGTCTTTATTTTTGCCTAACCTATTTTATGCCTTCCTTGATGGGGATGACATGTTGTATAAGACCATGATCAAGACCACGAAGTTCCTCATAAGACCAAGAAAAAACATCTTAAGCTTCATTTTCTCTTCATCTGAACATTTGACACCTATTTTAACATTCTTTGGAGCTTTAGGTGTCCCAATGTTCATGGATATGGTTTCACCCACCTTCCTTTTCGACTCCTCTTCTTTCTATTTCTCTTTATTGCCTACATCAATCGATGAAAACAAACTCTCTAGAGGAGGCAATCCCTTAGGAATCTTGTTATATTGCATGAATATAATTTCCTTGGGATTAAAAGGTTAATTTTGAATGAAAGAACAAATTCTCTCATCATTAGGGAAGACTTGCCAAGATTCTATATTGTCAAGGATATGTGGACGATATAGAGATTGAAAGGTACAATAAGTTCTACGTGGGATAAGTTGTCGATTAGGAGAGGCTGCAAAAACAAATAACTGATCAGCCATTGAGTTTAACTCCCTCTTAACATGGGTGATGTTGAAAGATAATAGGTCTGAGATAAGAGCCCAAACAATTTGGGTGTATTGTTTCATCAGCTTGTCTCTAGGAGAGTATATCTTACGTACAAGGTTCACAACAAGCTCAGAATCTCCAAAACCTGAAAGGTGACCACAACCAATATTATAGGCGTTTTCAATTCCTAATAATAAAGCTTTGAATTCGATGACATTGTTCGTGCAAGCAAACTCCAACCTATAAGAAAAGTTATGAATTTTACCTACAGGAGAAATCAAGATAATGCTAGCTCCATTTCCTTCATTAGAGCATGAACCATCAAAGTGCATATGCCACATACCATCATCTAAATTAATTTGTTCCAAGGGAATGTTATCCTCCTCAGCAAAGATGGAATACACTCCTAGGTATTCTTCGATATAGTTCACATTAGGTTGTGGGACACTCTCTATGTAAGGTGAAATCCTTCCCTCTCTAAGGACTATGATGTTTTTACCATTTCGAGGAATGAACAAAAGTGTTCCGTCGAGTGAGAGGTATCCATCTGTTAAATCTTTCCAATCTCTTCCCAAGATGATTGAGTGATTTCTTATTGGCATATAAATTACCTGAATACTAAGGGTTGTCCTTATTTCAGGGTTTGCACACAAAACTAAGGTCACATATTTAATCTCACCTATGGTCATTTGTTGTAGATTATTATAGGAGAGCATGCTTCTTGCATTTTCATTTGTACAAGACAAGCCTAGCTCTTCCATAATAATCTTTGACATCACACTTGGGTCCGAAACGCCATCAATGAGGCAACAATAGGTGATCTTATCCATAATATTTACAGAAATATAAAAAGGGGTATTTTTTATAGGTTATCTAAATTTATGTACACCTACTTTACTTATAGACGAATCCTCTTCATTTACCTCTTCAAAGAGATTGGCTAGAACATAATCTTTTCCTTCCATGAATTGTTTCAAATGCATCTATTGTTCAGGGACGACAACCATGTCTAGAAGGGTTTCATCTGCTTTGATGTTGGCTAACTTATTCAAGATATTGTACTTGGAAGAGGGGAGAAGGGAAGTTGTTCCATGACTGTCAGGAACCTTAGGAACCTGAACAGTAGTAGTGGGTGAGGATGATCTCGGGCTAGAAGAATTGTGGGGAGGGTCAAATTTTCCTTTGGGAGCATAGGGTTTGTTCCTAGTATTGATGATCATGACATCTTCTGGCTCCGCAAAATCTAGGACAACGATGGTAGTTTTTGGCCTTTTACCAAAGCTCTTATCTCTAACACTCTTCCTTACCTCACATGTGGCTTCCTCGTGGTGTTCCTCGCAGAATTTACACCAACTTCGAGGCAAGATAGCTTTAGGCTAAAAATTATTTTCAATTGGATTTGTAAAGGGGGGTGCAGAAGAGGATGAAGCTCCAGAGGAGAGAGGGGAGATAGTTCCCTTTCGATCATATGCTATCATATGATTATTCATATCTTGTACTTGTTGTAAGAGGGAAGACATGTATGTCTGTTCAACTGATTCTCCCTAAGGAAGACTTGTTCTTTCAATTTGTTCTTCATAATATAAACAAGTATGCAGAGCGGAACCAAGGTTATCAATGGATTTTTCCTCGAGCCTATGATGATAGGGGGAAGGTAATGCATGAAAGAGACTTGGTTCTGAGGTCGAATGAGTTCAGGGATTTGATTTTATAACTTAGTGAAATGCAAGTTGAAGGACTTAATGGTCTCACCATCCTTATAGGCGATGTTATTGTATTCCCTTAACTTCTCGGCTGGGCTTTTAGATTTCACGTAGGTGGACCTGAACCAATATATTAACTCCTCCCAAGTAGACAGAATCTTAGGAGGGAGGTCAAATAAATCGTCCGCAACATTTCCTTCCAAGGAATTGACAAATACGCTCATGCAAGTATCATTGTCATTTGCTCCTATGTTGTGACAAGCATTAGAAAATGCCGCCATGTGTTCATTTGTAGTGACATTGTTATTTCCCTAAAACCTAGGGAGATCCTCTTTGAATTTAGGAAGTGGACAAGTAGCAGGTTCTAGGTTAAGAGGAGAGGACACATGCCACGGGGTGGTTGTGGCGTCTTCCTCAAACTGAAAAAGACCATACTTTTTAATGACTTTGGTGGGATTTGTGGTAGATTGGACAGGGATATCATGGCTATATAATCTACCAATCACCGACGAAGATGAATATTGAGAAGAGGAAGAACTTCTAGTGCCACCAGAACCACCACTAGATGCCATATTGTGGATGATAGGTGAGGGAGAGAAAGACGGACTGGATAAATCAAACAAATTTCTCCTTAGATCAATTCATTGGGTAGATAACACAACATTCCTTCTTCCTATTTCAGCAATAGGATTAAGTTCGGGTGATAAGCTTCTTCTTCTTCTAGAAACACGAGAGTCTAAGGACATGAAATAAAGGAAAAAACTAAATAAACAAGAAGGTTACAGTTGATTTCTATGCTTTCTATGTCTACCTTCCCAACATTCTTGGGCACTAATATCTCGTTCAATTGCTTCCCATGAATTATTAAGCTCATCACAAGTATTGGCAGTGTCTAAAATGGTGTTGAATAAATTCAAAG
Source organism: Picea sitchensis (assembly GCA_010110895.2). NCBI lineage: Eukaryota > Viridiplantae > Streptophyta > Pinopsida > Pinales > Pinaceae > Picea > Picea sitchensis. The sequence continues at coordinate 50,727 of SNQJ01S0057906.1, read as the reverse complement.
CAATGTTAGTCTGATCTTGAATACCGGGATCAATATTGGGCTTCCTTACAACAATCACAGTCATTAAGAAATAAAACAGTCAAAGATTCAATATCAGAAAAAATAGATGTAGTTGATGCAAATCAAGCATAAAAATTAACCAGAGAGATATTGAAGATCTCCCCAGTATGGTCGCCAAATAAATGTTGAGGAAAAGATATGAAATAATCTTACTCAATCATTTTTAGATTCTTCTTGGATAAATCAAAATAGACAAGAATATCACCCTATGTTTATAGCCATCAAAATTAATATCCTAACTCACAAGTATTGACTAAAAGTTCTTAGGATGGTTTTTATAAATAAAATCTTGCTGAAAATTTCATTATTTATGTGTTTTTTTTAACATAACAGATGCTGAAAATAAATATACAGACATAAGTAAAGACACCAAGTTGATAATCAAGATAGATGAGACATAAAACAATATTTTATTTCATTCCAATTCATCAATGAGTCATTCTCTTTACAAAATGTTGTGAAGAAGTGTTAGACCAAAGTCAAACTTAGACGTCCTCGATGAAACATAAAAAAGGACCTTTGACAGAAAATAAAAAAAATTGAACTCTAAAAGGTGGATCAACTTACTACAGATTGTTACCCACTCAAATCTACACAATAGCCTTTGTCAGTCATGAAAGCTAATTCACAAACAGACAAGTCTACACAGACTATCAAAGATAGATCAACACCTCTAAAAAACAAGTGTCTGAATGATGTAATTCATCCCTGAATCTTGATGTCTACAATAAGACCTTGCTATCATAAAAAATAATTAGGCTTGTGATAAATTAAGGAATGAATGAAAACTAAACTATCTCAACACAAAACTCAAAGAGAAAACCTTAATATGCTTCTCCTTATATTCTCCCTTTGTTCCTCCATTTCCTTCCACTTTTAAGCAAAATAGAATTGGTTGAAGTAGTTGAACTACTTCATTAGTTAAGTTAACTAAAAACTCAACCAACTTTTTAGCTAGCGGGAAAAGTAATAAATCATAATAAGGGTTTTAAATAAATAATAACTAGTAGTTGGGACCCCTTGTGACTCCCCTTTAGCTCTTAATAATCATAACATAACTAGTTCAATTAAACAAAAACATCCCTCCTTGTGACTTCCATCATCACATTCATGTTTGACAATTTATCTCATTGATATTTGAATTTATTTTCAAAACTGTATTACTCATATATCCAAAAAAAAATGTTGTCCAAAACTTATGAAGTCAACTGTCATCAACAATAAATAAAATAAAACTTAAAATCCATATTTTCCACTCTGAGATGCAATATTTCCCTTGTTGTTGTTGTCACCCTTTGATATCTCTGAATTTTCCTTTGGATGTGTTGAGCCTTTAGGCCTAATCTCATTGATCACATGAGAACAATCATCCCTCAAATTAATCCAGGAGGACACATATTTAATAGATCCATTGGAGGGTGAGGAAGGGGAAGCAGTGGCTTTTGCTTTGTTAGGGGCATGGTGGGCCTCTATTTTAAACCTTTTTCTAGCATGTGAGTACTAAACTGGTTAGTGGACAGGGGAAGCTTGGACAAATTGGGTCATCCATGATGTTAGGAGACTGCCTAGTGGACAATCTCTTTCCATCTGTCGTTTTCGGGAACCTCAGGTTGCAATGAGACATGAGGGAGCATGGGAATACCAGGGTCTTTTGGAGCTTGGAAGGGAGGCCTCTTAGGCCTAGGTTGGACCATTCCTTGCCCAATCCAATTTAAAAACCCAACCTGAAATAGTTGGCCTAAATATTGCGAGTCATCATCAAAGTGAATGGAGAATATAGGGCTTCTAGGACTCATGTTCCAATTACCTCTTCCTCAGTTACCTTTTCCATGGCTACCTCGGTTGAAAAAGCTCATTCATGCATGCATGATTTATTAGCAAATAGTTCCTTTAAAAACCATACATGAAAACTCTTTTAAAATACGAAATAAATTTTAGCTCAGAAACATATCAAACTCATGAAATCCAATCCATACAAATTGTTTAACCATTCTCAATGAGCAGGGTGTGAACAAAGGTTTTAGTATATGCGAAGGGTTTGTATTGAGAGAAAACAAATGTTAAAACAAGGGGAAAAAGAACATGTTTACTGCTCACAGACAAAAAACAATCAACTGAAATGTAAACCAAGGAACATATCACTGTAATCCATCCCCATGATCTTAAACTGTCACAATACATAGCTCCTCTTAACTATAATTAAATTTTAGGAACAGGGAGTGAGTAATGGATATGGGAAGGCGAGCGGATTGTAATTAGCGGAAAGTGAAATAATGATAGGGGAAAAGAGAGGATATTGTTCATAAGATTAATTAATTAATCCATAAAACCATTATGTATTCAATGCAACGAACCAAGACTAACCAATTACTATGATCAATTAACAATTATTGTGTGTATAATTTAATCATTTATGTCTGTTAAACTTTATCATTGTTCACTTTTAATCCTTAACACTTTCAATTACACAGTTCCATCATACTCAAGATAATATGCTTTCCAAACAACCTATATAAAGAATCTGGTTTCCTTTCATTTCTTTCTTTTAATTTTAAAACAAAATTCCAATGAACACATAGTCCTTTGTATTGAGTTTGTTCAACATCCAAACCATCAACCATTGTCTACAATAAATTATTCAAATCAAACACAAACACAATCTCTTAAAAATCATGCCTGATTCCATTCCTTTAATCAATTTAACATTTTAATGAAACCATACTGTTATAAAACCCATTCCTATCTCGGATACGATGCACGATATCCATAAACATATACAGTAGACAACCAAGTCACAAATATCACAGTTTTAAATTTCAATAATCCCGATTAGAAATTAAAAGACACAGTAACAACAACCATCATTTCAACCTATATCATGCTGTAGGAAACACACAAACCAGCTCATAAAGAAAAGAGGCATACTCCCGATCAACCATAAAACAATGATGGGTTAATAATCTGACTTGTTACAACATAAGAGGCAATAACTGTATGCCCATTTCATTTCTCGATTCAATCAATTAACTATGATAAGATATAGAATCGACTGTTACAATGAACAATGCAGTGACTAGATGTCGACAATCAAAACACTATCAATGTTATTAACAGAGACAAGCTAACAATAAACCACTGTCGACAATACTCCACCAACTCGTAACAATCAACAATATACCCGACAGAATAAAACTATCTCCCTTTCTTAAAAATGAGCTTTGAATAATCAAGGGTTCACTCTATGTACCAGCATAGGGAGACTGGAGACGACCACCAACAGAAGGTGAGAAAATTTCGATACAATAGGGTGGACACACAGGCCATATCACCAATAGCTTCGTAGATAGGGTGACAGTTCATGAGATAGGAGATATTATGAGCAGAGGGGCAGAGGATTCTTATAATAACACTAAGAACACGCAGGGCATAACCTTCATGGTTTTCCCAAGCAACCCGCTTAATGCTGATATAAAATAGAGCCACGAAATAACAAAAAAACCTAAAGACAACATCTTGGCATAATATCCACCCAAACCAACTGTGCATAAACCACAATCATATACGAATCCATGACCAGGAAAAAACGATAACAACGACCCACGTGTTAGCCTATGGCTTACCTTTACCAATCACTAAGTCTAAATTGTCACCTATATTTCTATTATTCATTTAGGATATTAGTAATATATCATCAAGTGATGACTAATGAGTTAGTTAAGATTGCCTAGCCTAGTCATAATGCATGATTTTAGGATCTAGAGCAAATCTCTCTATGAGGTGGCATCACCCATTGTACTATAAATATGTAACATTGGAGTGAATAAGTATGTGTTGGCTATTATGCCTTTTCCACCATGTTGTTGTTCTTGTCTCTAATTTATTGTGTTTAATTTCTTCTATTGGTATCAGAGCTTGAGGTTGTAAATCCGATCAGATGAGGAGACGCTGCTAAATTTTTTATTTTTTCGGATCACAGAGCCTGCTGAAATTTGTTGAGGAGATGGCTGTTGATTTTTGAGATGACTAATGAAGCAGTGTTGCGTGATTTCTGAACAGCGAGGACATAAATTCGGATGATCAAATTACAAGTCTGGAGGGTCTCAGTTCGGGGTGTGCAGCGTCGATTTTCATGGTTGTGTTGGTCCTGATTCAAATACCTCTTGCCTCCAATCTGACATAAACAAACGACAGCTCTTCGAACATTGTTTCCAGCCATGTCCCTAGACTCTGATTTGGTCAGCCATGGCTTCCTGAATCTTTCGTCAGGGTTTGTTCTCCGGGTTATAATAACAAACCCCATTTTGTTTGTTTTTGGGTTTTCTTTGCCATCGTCCTAATGTGTTTTCTGGTGTATTGAAATAATAGGAGGTTGTCGATCCAGTGTCTTTCTGTAAAAAAAAAAAAAAAAAGATGGAAGAATTCCAGGAGTCAGCTCGTTCGGGGTTCTGTTGAACTGATTCTCGGAATCCAGGGTTTCCTGCGTACGATTGGTTTGATGCTATTTGGCATTCAATCTTATAAATTTTCAAAGTTTTTTCTATATCAATAGNGCCTAGCCTAGTCATAATGCATGATTTTAGGATCTAGAGCAAATCTCTCTATGAGGTGGCATCACCCATTGTACTATAAATATGTAACATTGGAGTGAATAAGTATGTGTTGGCTATTATGCCTTTTCCACCATGTTGTTGTTCTTGTCTCTAATTTATTGTGTTTAATTTCTTCTATTGGTATCAGAGCTTGAGGTTGTAAATCCGATCAGATGAGGAGACGCTGCTAAATTTTTTATTTTTTCGGATCACAGAGCCTGCTGAAATTTGTTGAGGAGATGGCTGTTGATTTTTGAGATGACTAATGAAGCAGTGTTGCGTGATTTCTGAACAGCGAGGACATAAATTCGGATGATCAAATTACAAGTCTGGAGGGTCTCAGTTCGGGGTGTGCAGCGTCGATTTTCATGGTTGTGTTGGTCCTGATTCAAATACCTCTTGCCTCCAATCTGACATAAACAAACGACAGCTCTTCGAACATTGTTTCCAGCCATGTCCCTAGACTCTGATTTGGTCAGCCATGGCTTCCTGAATCTTTCGTCAGGGTTTGTTCTCCGGGTTATAATAACAAACCCCATTTTGTTTGTTTTTGGGTTTTCTTTGCCATCGTCCTAATGTGTTTTCTGGTGTATTGAAATAATAGGAGGTTGTCGATCCAGTGTCTTTCTGTAAAAAAAAAAAAAAAAAGATGGAAGAATTCCAGGAGTCAGCTCGTTCGGGGTTCTGTTGAACTGATTCTCGGAATCCAGGGTTTCCTGCGTACGATTGGTTTGATGCTATTTGGCATTCAATCTTATAAATTTTCAAAGTTTTTTCTATATCAATAGTGTTTATTCGCATCAAAGAGAAAAATATATGAGCGTTTCAGTGGATTGGGTGGTTAGGGTTTGCCATCGATCCCTAATCCTTCAACTTCAAATACAATACTTGAAATTTGTAAGATCTGTGCCAGCCAGATTTGTGCACAGTGAGAATCGATAGTAAATTACTGGAACGTGAAGGATTAATGTGTGGAACGTGAAGGAGCCGCCATTGTTTTGTTGTAGCGGAAAGAGCAGGAGCAGATCTACATGATCCTACACAGAAATCGCTGAAGGAGAGATTGTGTCCCTGCTGAATGAATTCGAGGTGGATTCGAGCCCGATCTCCACGTGATAGCTGCTAAGGTAGAACCCGTCCTTACTCTACATGGTCTGCGTGAGGTTCGCTGCATGGATTGGAGAATCTCTGTTGGATTCAAGGTGCAGATCCATGAATAAAAGGTTATCCTGTAGAAATCCCATCCGCATACATCCTATTCGCCAGATGTAAACCCGTGATGAAACTGTTTTTTTATTTCATGACCAGTGGCAGTTAACGTGATGCCACATTTCTGAGTCTTTTGATTTGTAATGAAATATGGAGAAATATAATCCCTGTCCAGCTTCATTCCCTCCACCACATCTAACTCATTATACAATGTTTTCCCATCCGATACAGTGATCTGCTTCTTTGTGATGGTTGTCCAAGGGCCTTCCACACAGATTGTGCTGGAGAGCAAGTATTCCAGTGGGTGATTGGTATTGCTTAAATTGTCAGCATCATTCTAGAACAAGAAGAAAGTTGTCTGCTTAAAAAAAGAGCCAAAACTTTTTGGAAAGGCAGCATCACTTGGGTATCGGGAAAAGCCTTCCAATCATTGTACACGTGTTGTCAATGCCCCAGAGAAAACAGTTGATGGATGTGTACTATGCAGGCTTCATGATTTTGATAAATGGGCATTTGGGGATCGCACTGTTATGCTCTGTGACCAATGTGAGAAGGAGTTCCACTTTCAGAGGCTGCTGCTATCTTTGTTGAATTCTTTGATCCTATAACTGACACTATGACAGGTCGAAACTTAATACCTTCAAAGGTTTATAGTAAAGCATGAAGGCTAAGTTATTTTGAGGGATTATTTTTTTTAGGAAGTGGATTATTTTTTGTTAAAGCTATTGTAGAAGGTCATTTTTATGTTTCCATACATGTATATGATGGCATAAAGGGAACATTTATTTTTCCTTCGATGCATATGTTATAAGTGGGTTTTGGGATCTATCCACTAGTGCGCATTTGAGGCATGTTGCCTTAAATTTGATATCGCAAGATTGTAAAAGATTGCAAATAGACATTACATGGTGATCAATTTATGGAGAATTTGTAGAATGAGGAGATAGGAAGCTTATTTTAAAGCTTCATGTAACATCTCGATTAATAAAAATACATTTTTTTGTGGTGTTGAAGTGTCCTAGATCCACACGAAATTGAATAAGGGGATCTTAGGTACAGCTTGTATTGTGTGTGATGGTGTTTTGTGTCGAGTTTTGACACTACGCTTATGATTTACTCTACAACTATACACACATGGAATCCACAACAAGATAAGCACACAAATTAATGCCAGTGGAGCACATACAATCAAGCACAATCAAAGCTCTCAATTAAGAAGCAAATAAGACATCAAATTGGCAGTCACATGAATATTGGACACATCAAGCTCATAATCAAGGACTCAAAGCATCATCAAATTTGAAGATCAACTCAACTTAAGAATCATGATTTATTGTAACTTGCAAATAGTCATTTGGTAAGTTTACTTGTGTTTATAAATCAAGTAAAGTTGAATTTGTAATTGGGTGCATTTTCGGCTGAGCCCGACACCCTAGAGTCATTTTTGAGTCATAATTGACAAGGATGAGTACTTGAAACTCATATCATTGTAATACTTTGGGATGTATTTTCAGTGGTAACCGACATCCTCAACTTCTTGGAAGAAAACAAGAAAAGTTCAAGC
>SNQJ01S0057906.1:7348-32377 GCA_010110895.2 Picea sitchensis | reverse complement strand
GAATAAGTATGTGTTGGCTATTATGCCTTTTCCGCCATGTTGTTGTTCTTGTCTCTAATTTATTGTGTTTAATTTCTTCACCACGGTGGTTCAAATTCAAACGCTGCAACCAAATACGACTGGGTATGTTTACAAGAAATGTGTGGAGATGGCCAACAAGTATAGACTTAATGAAACCCTCGAAGCAAAACCCATAAGACAACAGAGCACCTTCATGGCTTATATCACACAAAATTATCAATGAAACGTGACTTCAATTATCCAATCTTTTCATTTACAGTGAATACACATAACCAACCATTCCAGAGAAATATCACAAGTTCACATAGTTGTTGCTCTCAATAAAAGAATAGACCCACACATCCCCAATCCAATATCTATTTCATAACCAGAGCGGGTTCATCGATGGAGAAAAATACATACCTGTAACCAAAAAACCTTAAAAACGCGAGCTTGGCCGAGCAGTTTTTCCCTTGCCTGAAAATCAGAGCTTAACCACAATGAAACACAATTGAACAATAGCCAAGCGAGGGTGATGGGAAGTGGGAGAGGTATGGAGTGATGTTCAGTAAATGCACGTTGCTTCCATCCTTTACTCATTCAATCACTTAGTACATGCCAACCAACCATTCCATTAATCCATTCAATTAATCCATGCATTGAAACCAACATCCATTACTTTCCAAATGTGCCACCCTATATCAAATTAACCATTACCAACCATACCATAACGCATATCACATGTGTTTTCATATAACTCAATAAATTGTATAGCCACTGACTTTGTTAGCTAGGACTAACAACAATCCTTAAATTTCAATGCATATAGTGCAATATCATAGTAGCATAGTTTAGTTTCTTCCTTAGATTTTTCCATTGGTCTCTTTTCACTTGCTCTTATTTCATGTTTCTAACATGTGTCTTGTGTAGGTGTAACATGTAACAGATCGTGGCACTAAATAGCATTGTGATAACAATGGATATAACCCATTCACACAATATGGAATTTAGAGCTTAAAGTAATTAGAAACAACACATAATACGCATTATCCATCTGTTATTATGTCGAAAATAAAAACAAGATTTCATCAACCATGTAGAACCCTGTAAGCTATGTTGAACAACAACATAACAACAATAAGAACTAGATCTGATCTTCCAATATACAAGGGGGTCCCACGTACTAGTATTATATATATCGTTAGCTTATAATAATAGGCTTTAGAAATACTTTGCGGGAAAAATCCTCGTTGCGATTTTAATCGCAAACAGGTACAATTACCTCCGGGTTCTCAAACCTAGCCTCGAGTTTACTAGGTGATGCCTCCACAGAGGGTGCTTGTTTAGAACTCTCTTCAGGGGTTAGTTCTTCAATCGGAACCCTAGCATTAACTTGTGCAACTTTGGGTTGGTATTTTTTACCTACTAATGTTGTAGTCAATTTAAGGTATCCTTTTGGTTTCAACAACCTTTCGGAATCTGATATAGGTGTGGTCTAGATTCTTTGTGGTATTCTTTCGACAAAATGCTAGTTTATCTGTCGTGGAGTCGCCAAGTGAAAGATAAAAATAATCCTTACTTGTGTATTCAATCTTTGTTCACTATCAAAGATATAATCTTACCTTGTCATTTTCCTAGGGAAAAATAACTTCGTTTCTCCGTCCCCGACAATAGTGCGAAAAAGATGTTGTTCCTAAGATTAAACTTAATGCTCAAAGAGTAATGTCAGTCATCAGTAAAGTTTAAAGAGAGTGTTTTTAAAGAGTTGGCATCAACCTCCCCTCTCCTTCTCTCCTCTGGGGCTAAATCGACCTCTCGGTTTAGGATCGTTCCAGTCATTGAACTGAATGGTTCATTAGGTTCTGGATGGAACCCATTTTAACTTGACACAAGCCCTTTTTCTTTCCTTGGTTTAGGTTATGTAGCACTTGTAGACCCTCTCTTCAGCGCTTTCTGAATCTTAATGTCGTTATTGCTAGATCCCCGTGCTATAATTTCTCTTTGATGTGACCCCGGGCTTTGATCGTGGGCTAGCTCCCTTTGCAATCTCATGCCTTGGGATAATCACGAGTTGTTTACTCCCCTTCCTCGATCTCCGAATTAGAGAATCCTTCGGGACCATATATATGTTCCATGTTCCTCTCGCGACCAATGACTTTAATCGATTCGTAAGTTCGGACTAAGCGAGTCCTTTCTTTTCCCAACTCTGCTTCTCCCAATTGCGAATCAGAGAAGTGTTAATCTCTCGCCATGCGTCCTACCTCGATGGATATCTAGGATCACTTTGACTTCCCCAACTCTTCGGGTATTCTCCTTTTCACTTTTCTCCGAAGGTTTCTTCCTCTGAAATTTGTGGATCTCTGCCACGTGCCTTTTCATATCCAACGATCTAGATTGAAATTGCTCTTCGCGACTTTCTGAAGATCCTTGTTTTCTCTTGGAAAACCTCCAGAAGTTCCTACTCCCAAACCTCTTTGATATTTTTTCACCTGTCTCCTCCGACGATGGATGATTTCACTATCTTCGGGACTTCAGGAATTCCTCTATGCTTTTTCACTCTTAGCGCAAATTCTCTCTTTCAATACATAGACTGTTCTCGAACTCTTTCTGCACTCCTTGTAGAGTTTTGCGCAGACTCTTCTATGAATTTTCTCGGCTTGAAAACTTCCAAGGTTCCTAGTTCCTCTGTGTCCCCTAGTGGACTTCTTCTTGTGCTCTTGGAAGTCTCTCCCTCTTCCTCCTGAGCTTATGATATGAATTTACAATGTCCTCGGCGCACCCCTTGAATTCCACTAAGATTCTCGACGAATTCTCCCTTAGCCTTATGGAAAGGTTTAATTCATCTCCTTTCCTTTGTCTATGCACTCTTGCAAAGCCTTCCTTCCTTAGAATGTTCAAGAATTCTAGGATTCTCCTAAGGATAACAACACTTCAAGCTGTGTTGTCCTTGTGCATGCTTGAACTAGCTCGATGCCCTCCTGGCAGAGTCTTACAGAGTATTCACTAACTCTGTGTAGTGATTCCTCCCACACAGTACTTCTTCCAAGTTGCTTAACCACCTTGAAATTTCTCCCTAAGCCTATGAATTAATCTAGTATTCCCTCCTGGTAGTCTCTCTTATGAATCCACTGAGTTTAGACATGCACTCCTTGTGTCAGCTTACATAGTTTCCACCCTCTGGCGCACACTCCTTGCACTTAGCCTACAGAACCAGACTTAACTCAACACACTCGTGGATAGAAAACAATATATGTATCCCTGCAGATGATTTCTAAAATTCATCTACAATTCAAATGAATGTAAATGACATTCATAACACAACATCCATTATATAGAAATTTAAAACAGGAAAAACTGTCATTTTCTATTAATGGTAGAATGCCAAATTACAATGGTGGAGTCCGAGCTACAACTAATTCTCGACTCTCTCTCTCCCCTTACAACCTACATCCAACTAACCAACCTCTCTAATTGGAAACAATACAAATATTTATACAAGAGGTGCTCGATAAGATTCCCTCGCAAGCTAAACTAGTGGTGTCAAATGACCATTCAAAATGCCTACTCGAAAGGGAAAATTACAATGATGGAAATATGCTCCAAATTATATGCATATCCACTCTATCATCAACCACTTAATGGCGACCTTATCTCCAGCTTGTGCGAAGGCACAATTCTGCTCCTCCAGCTTGTCATCATTAAATTTATGGATCGCGCTTTGGATTCTCGAGGAAAAATGAGAGGGCAGTGCCTCTCCCTTACTTGAATGTGCACCATGCATGAAATCAGGCTGGCACGTGCTAAGGTGGAGTGATGCTCCTGCATCATACTCGACGGATACGAAAATAATGAGCTCCTGCTCATGAGATTTCCAGCGTGGTTGAAATCCTCCTGGATCCCAAACTTTCTCTTAGAGTTGTCTCTTGGCTCCTCTGCTTCACTGCTTCTTCTCCTGCATCATCCTTGCTGCTTGTGCAGGTTTCCTTTTGTCCAACTTCCTCGTGCCAATCACTTTTTTTCCTGAGCTCGACATCAACTTCCTCATATTTTTAATCACCTCATCCAGCTTCTCCATCGACTGGCTCTTCTATTGCATATTAGCTCACTGTAATTCTTCCTTGTCTCCATTATATTCTTTGTTTGTGGCCTTATCTCACCACACTGCTACAACCTCCACTTATGCAATCTCCTCATCACAGAAATTTTTCTCATCTACCACTTCCCCTGACAGATTGACTCATGTCAATCCTTCGGTTGGATCCCTTCCAGCTCTCCCCGGCTACAACTCATGCTGGTGTGTCTCCTTTGGCATGGCTAACCCCTGGCAACCACCTTCTGGTTCTGGATGGTCCAACCAATCCTCCAGTGCCTTTAACTCCAATTCCCACAGAGTGAGTAACCCAACTGGAGGTTCTTTTGTTGGGATAGATTTCAACATATATTCCTCATCCTTCACGACAGTCTCAACTTGTTGTTTTGTTGCTACATCTGCAACACATGTGATAGCCTCTCCTTGGTTGCATGGTAGGAATATCTCAACTCCCACAACAATTAGGACGGTTCTATGATCCTCCTCCTTCATGGCAGAAGTTTTTAACTTCTCATCGTCTTCATTCACATGACTCACTGTCCCGCGTGAATCATCACTTGAGTGAGGTATTTCTTCTGCCTCCTCATCTGTCAACTTCTCTTGATGTGAACTCTCATCTAATATCATCTCTCCTCCCTTTCCCACCTAGAAATCTGGGATGTCTTTTCCGCCCACCTGACAGTCTATGAGATCCACTTATCCCTTCACATTTCCCACCCGTCAATATATGAAACCCTTTCCAGATCTCTTTACCTTATGACTAAGGTTTTCAGTATGACTCAGCCACCTCTTTAACATCTATTGTTTCCTCCTGGACAAAAACATATGAACATGCCACTTAGTTTCCCTTTTCAAAGGCCACTCGTACCTCCAGCGCACCTTTGGCTCTTCCTGCATCTTGAATGCTAGCTTATCCATCTAAGCTCTGATTTCACTGAGCTCCCTGTCCATTTCCATCTTTCTTTTCATCTTTCGGTATGCTCCTTGAACACAGTTATGATTTTCAACAGCCATATTCTACCTTCTACCTGCCCTCCTGACAAGTATGTTGTTCACTCTATAATTGAGAGCATAGTCATCTTCTTCTGTGCCTAAAATATACAGATGAAAATTGATCCTTCTTCACCTACTGTCTACAGATGAATTCAAGCTCTGATAGAATATCTCATTTGTCCCCTCCTTCACCTATTGTCTACAGGAGAATTCAATCTCTGATAGACTATCTCTTTTTTCCCCTCCTCCACCTGTTGTCTACAGGAAAATTCAAGTTCTGATACCACTCTGGCATCAAACTCCCCTCTCCTTCTCTCCTCTAGGGATGACTCGACCTCCCGGTCTAGGATCGTTCAAGTAATCGAACCAAATGTTTTGTCAAGATCCAAATGGAACCCCTTTTAACTTGACATAGGCCCTTTTTCTTTCCTTAGTGCAGGTTATGTAGCACCCACAAACCCTCTCTTCAGTGCTTTTTGAATCTTAACGCCAATACTACTAGCTCCCCATGATAGAATTTCTCTTTGATGTGACCCCGGGCTTTGACCATGGGCCAACTCCATTCTCGATCCTGTGCCTCAAGACAATCGCATGTTGTTTACTCCCCTTCCCCGATCTCTGAATAGATGAATCCTTCGGGACCAGATCTACGGTCCATGATCCTCTCGCGACCAACGATTGTGATTGATTTGTGAGTTCAAACTTTACAAATCCTTTCTTCTCCTAACTCTACTTCTCCCAATCGTGAATGAGAAAAGTGTTGATCTCTCACCACGTGTCCTACCTTGATGGACTACTAGGATTACTTCGACTTCCCCAACTCTTCAGGTATTCTCCTTTTCACCTTTCTCCAAGGGTTTCTTCCTATGAAATGTGTGGATCTCTACCACGTGCCTTTTCAAATCCAAATGTATGGATTGAAATATCTCTTTGCAACTTTGCAAAGATCCTTATTTTCTCTAGGAAAACCTCATGAAGTTCCTACTCCAAAACCTCTTCGATATTCTGCCACCTGTCTCCTCCGAGGATGGATGATTTCACTGTCTTCGGGAATTTGGAAATTCCTCAAATCTTTTTCATTCTTAGCGAAAATTCTCTCTTTTGAGACTTAGACTATTGTCGAACTCTTCTGTGACTTTGCTCGGCTTGAAAACCTCCAAGGTTCCCAGTTCCTCTGTGTCCCTCAGGGGACTTCTTCTGGTCCTCCTGGAAGTCTCTCTCTCTTCCTCCTATTCTTATGATATGGACTTATAGTCTCCTCGGCGCACCCCTTGCATTCGGATAATCTTCTCGATGGCTTCTCCCTTAGCCTTATGGAAAGGTTTAGGGCAGCTCCTTTCCTTTGTCTATGCACTCTTGCAAATCCTTCCTTCCTCAGAATGTTCAGTAATTTTGGGATTCTCCTAAGGATAACAACACTTCCAGTTGTGTTGTCCGTGTGCATGCTCGCACTAGCTCGATGCCCTCCTAGCAGAGTATTCAATAACTCTGCATTGTGCTTCCTAGCACATAGTCTTTCTTCCAAGGTCCTTAACCACCTTGAAATTTCTCCCTGAGTCTGTGAATTAATCTAGTATGCCCTCCTGAAATTATCTCTTCTGACTCCACTGAGTTTAGACACGCACTCATTGCGTCGGCTTACATAATTTCCACCCTTTGTCGTGCACTCCTTGCACTTAGCCTATAGAACCAGACTTAAATCAACAAACTCATAGATAGAAAACAATATCTCTATCCCTGCAGACGATTTCTAACATTCATCTACAATTCAAATGCATGTAAATGACATTCATAACACAACATCCGTTATACAGAAATTTAAAACAGGAAAAACTGTCATTTTCTATTAATGGTAGAATGCCAAATTACAATGGTGGAGTCTGAGCTACAGCCGAGTCTTGAATCTCTCTCTCCCCTTAAAACCTATATCCAACTAACCAACCTCTCTAATTGGAAACAATACAAATATTTATACAAGAGGGGCTCGATGCACTTCCCTCACAAGCTAAACTAGTGGTGTCAAATCACCATTCAAAATGCCTACTCGAAAGGGGAAATTACAATGATGGAAATCTGCTCCAAATTGGATGTAGATCCACTCTACCATCAACCACTTAATGGTGACCTTATCTCCAGCTTGTGCGAAGGCACAATTCTACTCCTCCATCTTGTCATCATTAAATTCTTGGATCGCACTTTGGATTCTCGAGGCAAAATGAGAGGGCGGTGCCTCTCCCTTCGTTAAATGTGCACCATGTGTGAAATCAGGCTAGCACATGTTGAGGTGGAGTGATGCTCCTGCATAAAGAGATTTTTTTCTACCATAGTTATACGAGAAAAAATCCTTAAATGAAATTAATAGTTTGGCAACACAAAGGTCGTATTTTGTGTCTGAGTCAAAATTGTAATATCGAATGGTGTGAGAGAAAAATACAAAATTGTTAAACAAAGTAAGGCATCAATTGTTGAAGAGTCTCACCTTGTTGCAGTGGAAGAAAATAGGTAGTGTACCCTTGAATAAAGTATAAGATACAGTAATCCACACAGCTTGCAGGTCTTGTTTTACTCACAGTAAACACAGAGGAAAAAATTCTTACTTAACAAATTACCGATATAATAAGATTATAGTAGTTGTGGTACTAAATTGCAATTAAAAATTTATCAAGGAATTACATAAGGAAATGTTGAGATATGGAAAAACTGAAGAAACACATAACCCAAACTGAACAAAATTTGGAATCTTTGTCTGCACTTATATTAATACTCAATAAGAAGAGTTTTCTCTATTACATTCAGCAAGAAACAACCCTTAATATATCTTTAATCTATGTATTTATACCAAACTGTCACAACTCAAAATAGTTGGACTTCTTATAATTAAAATTAACAAATATTTGAAATAAGAAAATAGTGCATAGAGAATGATCAGCTTCGTTGGCAATATCTTCTATCTCTTCGTCTGTTGGTTGAAATGATTCCTTTCCTCATTCTTTTAGACTGAACATATTTGTCGTCTGATCTTCTTGATAATTTGGCACAATGTCCTAGTCATTATAGCTTTGTTTCCACTTGTCCCTTCAACTATATTCAGTAATGCAATGACACTTTCTTACTTGCTTCCCACTCTTTTTTATTTCCCATGCTCAATGTATTGGTTGCATCTGTCTAAAAATTCCACCACTATTTTTTATGGCTCAATGGTTTCATTCACCTCGAAAATGTATAATTTCTTTTCCACCTGAGGTAGTATTTCTTTGATTCTTTTCACTTCTTTAGTTATGGCCTGAAATTGTGAACTAGGGTTCACTAGCCTCTTATTAATCTTAAGAAGGTCAATCTGGCTCATATCCCAAATGGCTTACAGAGTTTCTTACTTGTTCTTCTTAGAATTATGTTAGTTCGTTGCAATATCGATTTACCCCAGGGATTCTGTGATATTGCTTACCTCAAAATCAATCAGTTTTTTGTCTAAGGATGATAACTCTTCTTGAAAAGAATCTTTCACCTTCTGGGATAATATCTTTCCTTCAACTAAATTCGTTTCCCACACCTTCAGTGCCAGATCGCCTCTTATTTTTTCAGAGGGGGAAAGCTGAGGAAAATCGGGGACCTTATCTTTATGTGCCAATATGATGGCCTCTTGAAACTTAGCTCAGTCTGAGCATGCTTCTCCTTCCTTAATATGGATATATTTTAGAGCTAGGTCTACTGCCTGGTAGCATTTCTGGATTGCATCAACCTTCATGAAAATATATTGCTAGGCCATTTCTATCTTTTCATTTACCTCTAGTGCTTGAGTTTGAAAAGATGTTATCTCCATTGATGTACCTTCAATCAAGTATAACCTGGATTGCAATTGATTTATTAATTGTTCTTTTTGAGTGACAAATCTTTTGTTGGACTGTGAATTTTGCTAGTGCTCCTCAAGGTTAGCTTACAGTTGTTGGATTTGATACCGGTCATAAGCTCTAATTTGTTCAAAGTCCTAGATAATATTATTTTTTACAGTATATTGCATGGCCAACATTTGATCTTGCAACTGTCCCACCTGTTATCACTAGAATTTTGTCCGCAAATGGCTACAAGAATTCAGCATCGTCAAACAGTTATGAAGTCATCCATGGACCTGAATTAACACAAAAGCATTCATAAAGGGTCAAAAACTATACAAATAGTGAAAAAATTGAAGGGCGCTATGAAGACACTGGGCACACGTGCACATGCGCGAAACAGAAATGCAAGATTCGCGCACATGCGCACGATGCGCGACTGTTGTCGCAAAAAGCCATGCACCTGAGAAACGACACATTTATGAGAGTGGTCGGCCTCCCACCCACTTCTGGTTCAGCTTCCAAGTTGATTTGACACTCAAATATTGAATGGATTCGACTAGATGGCTGGTCAAAGACCTAGAAATGTCCTAATTAGCCTCTTTACACACTACAAACTAGTTGAACAATAACCCAAAGGAATTCTATAAAAAGGCCATGGATACACTTCATTTTTCAAGGAATTTCATAGCAAAGTTATGCTGCCATTATTCTCTTGAGGAATTTTCTATCCTTGCCAAGAGTATACTTGCATCATTGCTTTGGGAAATCCATCTCACCCCTTGAGTGGATTAGCAAAGAATTCTTTCACCATTTTCATTTTCTTTTTCAAAGTTGTAAGAAGAGCTTACTTGTGGGGGTCCAAGAGCCCTCCCTTGGAGGAAGAAGGGACTCATAGTCCCCTTGCTTCTAGGCGTTTTCTTTCACTAATATCAGCCTTATCATTGGTGACATGGGTCTCATTATTTCTTTTGTCCTTATGTCCCTATGTTTATAAATTTAGTTGTTGTTTCATTTCTTAGTTGTTGTTTTATATTTCCTTTTCTAACCATTTTCCTTGCAGCTGGCCTACTCAGCAAACCCAACTGAGCTTGCAAGCACCTCTATTTTTCTCACTAAGGTGGTGAAAGAGGTGCAACAGATTGCCGACTCCACTGGGGAAAGGTATAAATTTCCTACCCCATTTGGGTTTTTCTAGCTCTTCTTTTGGTTTATTTAACTTGCAGGTGCACTAACCGACCTAAGTCGACCTGCCAATCATCCAATTCCAAGTTGAATTGGGAGAATTCCATCCGGAATTTTCATTCTCGGTTGTGTGTCACTTGTGCACGAGTTTTTAGGCCCATAGACGTGCATCGTGTGCACATGCGCTCAAGTCACGGTCTTGTTCTGCGCACGTGCACTTTTTAATTCTTTTCTATCTGTGCACATGTGCTTTGTGCGCCTCTGTCTCCACTGAGACCCATGCATCTATGCAAAAATTCACATTGTAAAGTTTTTGGGATGTGGGGAACGCTATTAACCTTCTTAAAAATGATTTCAAGCATGTTTTAAAGCTGCACCACACTTAGTCCCCTCATCATATAAAGGGGTTAGTCAAAACACATAGGCACTTAAGGGGTTAAAATCAATTTCCTCTTTTGCTTTCATTTTCACCACATGGATGGCTTGTTTTGACTCAAAATATAAGTTGGAAATAATTTTTAATCACATTTAACTTGCATTGGGACTAGAAGTTGGATAACAATCGCTTAGTATGCTCTTCTCTCGCACCTTCAAGCGACCTTGAGAATCAGAAAAAGATTGTGAAACGATTTCATCTCCCTTAAGAACATTAAAAACCTTTAGGAGAGGACAAAATCCCTTCTTGGGACTCCTCTTAGTTTATTTTTTCAAACACATCTTAATATTGTAATGGGCCCATACATGCCCACATGCTACAAAGATATGATAGTGTTGAAATTTGCTTTCCTAGATCAAATCACTAGGGAAGTTTAAAGGTTTTGTAATGGGCCCATACATGCCCACATGATCATTCTAAGATAGTTTCAAAGCTTTTCTTAGATTAAATCACAATAGGGAGTTAAAGGGATAGTAACGGACCCACATGTGCACATGCTAGCTTCCTAGGGACTTTTGAATTATGCAAGGTTGTACCAAAGGCATTTAGTTAATTAGGTAATCAACACTTGTAAGGACCAAACGAAGTCCACATGCAGCAAGGTGACATCTAATTCACTAAAAATTGGCACACTTTCACTCACGCACAAAAGTCACTTATCACTCACATAGCTTCTTCTTGAAACGTGGAGGTCAAATTAAGTTTCCTCCAAAGGGATTCCGAAACACCCCACCCTTTTCTTGATGAAACTATCCACTCCCATTTTAATTCAACGAGGTTGGTTCACACCCCCAACCTCTCAAAACAACTACATCTAAATTTTTTCTAAAAAATCACTAAGTTTTCCTCCACAAGAGGTGCCAAAAGAAATTTTTTAGTCTAGGTAGGATTTCGGGGATAGGCATCCAAATAACTCCCCGTTATCTGGTTCTCACATTGTCAAAACCATAGAAGTTGTCAAATAGGGAACTGAAAATCCTCCAAGTCAAGTGTTCCTAACACCACAAGGCAGGGAGATACCCATGAAGGGTTGAAGGTCGAGGTCCATTTGTTTTGTGCATCCCCTCTTGAGGTACCCACCTCTTGGATGGGATCCAGCCCGTGACCCATTTGTTAGGCCGAAAATCTAAATGTCGCACTTTGACCGAGGTACCTAGTGACTAAATTTTAGGACATCTACCCAGGTGGCAATTGTGGGCTGCAATTGCACCTTGATTGGATTTTGTGTGGCTATTGGGAAATATCACCAGCTCTTTCGGGATATGCCCCCTTTACCCCTCATTATAACCAATNGGGGATAGGCATCCAAATAACTCCCCGTTATCTGGTTCTCACATTGTCAAAACCATAGAAGTTGTCAAATAGGGAACTGAAAATCCTCCAAGTCAAGTGTTCCTAACACCACAAGGCAGGGAGATACCCATGAAGGGTTGAAGGTCGAGGTCCATTTGTTTTGTGCATCCCCTCTTGAGGTACCCACCTCTTGGATGGGATCCAGCCCGTGACCCATTTGTTAGGCCGAAAATCTAAATGTCGCACTTTGACCGAGGTACCTAGTGACTAAATTTTAGGACATCTACCCAGGTGGCAATTGTGGGCTGCAATTGCACCTTGATTGGATTTTGTGTGGCTATTGGGAAATATCACCAGCTCTTTCGGGATATGCCCCCTTTACCCCTCATTATAACCAATTATTTCATTCTTCACTAGTTTCTCTTCTGGTGGCTTTAGACCCCACTGTTGAGTACTATTGGAAGGTCCAATGCTATTTGAGAGGAAGGATGTTACATCTTCTAGGACAAGAGCATTTTTTTTCTTTTGATTCCCCATGCGGACAAAACCAACTTATCCACATATATGCTTCTTGTTCAAAACATTTTATGTATGATGCACTTCTAACTACATTTTGATTTGGATATATATATTGTGTAAAGTTCAAATTTTGCAACAAAAGGCTCTTTTTTCTTTATTACTCTCACCACCATTTGCACACATTCACTCAGATAGTTGGACATCATAGGGGACCCATAGAATCCCCGTCGTTCCCGATGCTTGCTAAACCTCCCTCCTATCTTAGGGGGAGTGTATGGTCTTGCCCACTCATCGGCACCACCTTCACACACTCCTGTGAGTGCTACTGTTTTGGGATCATCTTTGCTTGGTTCCACATTACTTGGGTCCACTTCCCAAGGTCCTCCATCCACTCGCTCTCCTTTACATGGAAGAAAGGGACCAACTTCCTCTCAAGGGGGAAGTACCAACCCACCTAGACCCCTCAAGGGTCAGGTTCACAACACACTTACACCATGGTTGGAGCTAACCCTCCCCGCCCCACTACAGATGCCATATTTGGCCTCTCTTAACATACCTGATCTAAGCAAACTCACCAATGATCCTATATTGCATGACCCCACATGGCCTGCAATGCCCACCAAACTACCTTCAGACATACCCAAGTTTGAAGGAAAGGCAGGCGATGACCCTGCCAACCATGTCATGACCTTTCACCTATGGTGCTCTTCCAATATCATTATGGATGATTCCATCAGACTGTGATTATTTCAACGCACACTCACTGGCCCATTGGCCAAATGGTACGTAGATGAAAAATCAGGGTCCCATGCGACTTTTGAATCCTTGGCCAAAGCATTTTTGACCTTCTTCCAACTACCAATCCGCCACAACAATGGTCTAGATCTACTCTCTAATTTCAAACAAACCTCAGGCACACATATCGCTGATCACATTCACGAGTGGCATAAGCGACGTAGTTTGTGTAAAGCAGAAACCACCAAACAACAGTTTCTTGACTGGTTTCTTATATCACTTGTCTCTCTCCTCGGTAAGGATGTAGCTTCCACCTTCCCTCAATCAGAAGAGGAAGCCATCAGTAAAGCTCAACAATATGATCTCATCTATGCACAGTCAGGGTACTTATACATTGTACTTCCTGATCTCCCAAAACCTATGCCATTTGGCCAAGACAAACCTGGGATGCCTCACTGAGCAGGCAGACTGATTGGTAACACCACTCACCATGGTCCACAACCCCAACAACCACCAATGTATGGAACACCTCAATACCTGCCGACATACAAGGGCACTTCTTATTACCCCCCACCCCCTTATCAACAACCATACTCTGTTCCTATGCCTCCACCCATCAGTGGGCCACCGCCGACACCGCCCATACACCCACCTATTCAACCGAGTTCTGGTACCCCCTCTACCTCAGCTTATAATACTAGCGACAACACCACACCTTCCTAGGTACCTTACGGATCGTTACCCCCCAGAATCCGTACTTTCCTTTTCCTAGTCCCCCACTACCCATGGCTCCCCCACATCCTCATGCTGGGGTGAATTTTGTTCAACCCTCTCCCATTCAGCAATATCAAAATTTCAAACAACTGAATACAGAAAATCTGACCCATCCGTCAAACAATGCCAAAAAGAAAGGACGAAATAGGAACAACAACAAACCAGGTCAAGGCGGGAATCAACCCCAACAGAACCAATCTACTGGGGGCAACCAGAACCAGGGGAATCAGAACCCCCATGGGGTCAATAATAATAGGTGTCAAGGGAGAAATAACAATATTGTTAAAACCAACCTCCCTTGTTCCCTTTGTGGTGAGTTCGGCCATTACACTCATCATTGCCCCCAAATCTCTGATTTCAAATGGTTGAAAGACTCAGGTAGTCTACCCCATCCTCCAGCACTGCCTTCCCCTCAGTAGGCACCACAACAATACGTGCAACAACCCCCCCTGCCGTGCTGCAGAATCCTATTCCACACCAAGGTGTGATAAACACCCAACAGGATGCACAACATCCCCCACCTCAGGTAGGACAGTACCTTAACCCCAACAATCCAACAGATCGCACGATCCTCCTCGCTAGTGAGGAAAAAATCCTTCTGCAAACACGTAATCACCAGTATCATGCATCCGCTGAGTCTCCTCCCATCTCTCCAGAGACAAACCCTGCACTGACGGGACCCCCGTTGGTGATCCCTCGCCCTAATACAGATCCACCTCTTCACATCCCTCGCATCCCATTACGTAGTAATGTCCACAACCCACAAGCTAGGGAAGCTCATAATTACAGTTTGGTTGATGACTTAGCACAATCCTCGGCTGCCATGTCAGTCTTAGAAGTCCTTCAAACTTGTCCCACTCAACGAAAACCTTTACTTTCCGCCTTGGGGGAATTCAACCCCACAGATACTCGACTCATTACATTTGATCTCGACAGCGGAGAACCTCACCTTCCTACCTTGATCGCTTTGCAAATCCCAGTAAAAATATGGAACATCATAGTTCATCGGTGTATCATCGATGAAGGTGCATCTACATGCATTATGTCCAAATCAGTATGGCAGAAACTTGGTTCCCCCGAACTCATACCCTCTTCCATTACCTTACGAGCTTACGATGGATGACCATCGTCTCCTGAAGGGATCTTCCAAAATGTCCCCGTAGAACTCGGGGAAAAGACTATTCTCATCGACATTGAAGTTATCGACGCCCCACTCGATTATAATATCATGTTCGGTCGTAGCTACATGTATGCTATGAAGGCCATTGCCTCTTCCGTCTTTTGGACAATGATGTTCCCCCACAATGAGAAGATCATTACCATTGACCAAGTCTCACATTACGAGCTTAACCCATCTGCCAACATCGATAACATTCTTCCCCTTATCCATACGAGTCATGATGCATACCCACTCATCGATATGGGTCCTAGAATTTTCAAAGATCCATCTTTGTTAGGAACTTACCATGGAGCACAACCACTCCTTCATTCTTCCAGTCAAGTATGTGTTGTGTCATCTAGTGGAACTAACACCGAGGATACCCTTCCTCTTCGAGAGGCTTCTATCATCTCTGATGTCCCACTAGTCACAGAAATTCCCCCTCACGCGCCTCCTACGAACTCGGCAACCCCACCAGTCCACGATTCCACCTCTCCCCAAGGCCATATCCCAGTTTGGGAGACAGTTCCCCAAGCCATCACTCAAATCCCCTTCTTTTACCCTCCACCAGGCATCGAAGCTTTCTAGGTATCCACAACACTCATCCTCCCTAATATGGTGTTAGCAATTCCAGTTTGGTATTTACATCCACCCGAGATGGTCCCTTGACCATCTCTTCCCCCCCAAATGGAAGGAATCTCAGTGACGATTCCCATACTTACTTCCACCATACCCTCTACACCCCCACTCACTAACCCCCCTTCCATAGGTAGGGGTAGGAGAAAGAAGAAGGAGCCCATAGCTCCACTTCCTCCGCGCATCCAACCTCCTTGCACACTATGTGAGAAAGATGGACACCAAACCAACAACTGCCCATCCCTACCATAGTTACGAAATTTGATTCCACTCAATCAAACTCCCTCAACGCTCGCTAGTACTGTCACTACCACCCCCCATTCAAGTAGTAAAGGGTTGCGAACCAAATCTTCTTGCGCTAAATGTTCAGACTATGGCCATTATACCCACCATTGCCCAGCATTACCATGTTTTTGGCAGACATTAGCCGCAATACGCCAAAGATTCTAGAGCAACCCCAGTCCTGCTATGTCATCCTTACCAAATATCACTGACATCCATTATGTCACCACTTCAGTCAATGAACATATGAGATGCCCTTGCTCTCTATGTGAATCATTAGATCATTTTACATACCAGTGTCCTATGATCATTGAATACAGGAAACACCAATTGACTTTGCTTCACAAACCCATAGATTCAATAATTGACCTTACCTCGTCACTAGAGGTTCTTCATGTCATTTCTCCCGAACCCAAGGCCCTTCCAATGCCTCCATGGTTCTTAGATGACTTATCTAAGGATTCACCCCCCAATCCCCCCAAATCTCCCGCTCATTTCCCTATGGAAATTTTACACCCAACTACCACGAGTACTCCTCGGTATTTCGATATTTGGTTTATGTCGAACGAACCATCACCATCTCCTTGTGTTGTTCCCCCTGCTTCTTCATCACCAGGGGGAAGCCACATGACAACAGTTACTGATATCACTCTTCATGACCCCTTGTATTCCCGTCACTTCCATTGTGACGAAGAAATACTTGAAGAGTTAAGCAACCCTGACTACTGATGGGATGTGCTACACCACCGCGCACTCTTCTTTCCACAGGAAGCCTCCATGCCTCCTAACCAAAACCCCATCTATGCAGTCGAAACCAAGGATTTTATCCCATCAGGACCTATCAATTGGTTCAAAAACCCCATTCCTGTCCCTGATGCTTTTGAAGAAGGCAACATGGCCAACATTTCCCCGACCATTAAAATCGGCATTTCCATCAAAAATGGCATCATCGATGAAATCACCATTGGAGCTTCTTGCACTCCTCAAGAAATCACCGCCTATAAAGCCCTCTTCTAGGAATATCAAGATATTTTTGTTTGGTCATACACGAAAATGTCTGGCCTCAATCCCTCTATCATCGAACATTGCATCGACACCTGGTCCGACATTACACCAGTTCGTCAAAAACAACGACCGCTGCACCCATCCAAAGTAGCAGCCATCAAAGTCAAAATTGACAAATTACACGCTACCGGATTTATTTACCCCATCGCCTATACATCATGGGTTTCAAACCCTGTACCCATTAACAAAAAATAGGGCACTATCCGCGTCTGTATGAACTTTCATGATCTCAATCACGCGTGTCCCAAAGACAACTTTCCAATGCCTTTCATCGATCAAATTATCGACGACTGCATAGGCCACAAGGCTCTATCTTTCATGGACGGTTTCTCTGGTTATAATCAAATTCAAATTCACCCAGCCGATCAGTATAAAACTGCATTCACTACCCCTTGGGGTACTTTTGCATATCGTGTCATGCCTTTTGGCTTAAAGAATGCTGGCGCAGCTTTCCAAAGGGCTATGACATACATTTTTCACGATCTGGCTCATATAATCCTCGCATACTTGGACGATCTCACCGCTCGATCCAAGAAACACACCCAACATCTTGATGATTTGCGAATCATCTTCCAACGGTGTCGTCAGTACAACATTCGCTTGAATCCTCTCAAGTGCGTTTTCTGCGTCACCGCGGGACGCCTCCTCGGATTCATCGTTTCTCAAAGTGGTATTACTGTGGACCCCCTCAAAGTCCAAGCTATCACTGAAATTCCACCCCCACAGAATTTACGTCAACTTCAGAGCCTACAAGTCAAGGCTAACTTTCTACAGCAATTTGTCCCCAACTACGCCATTCATGCACATGGTTTCCTCTGCTTACTATGTCACGACATCCCATTTCACTGGGATGAACATGCCCAACAGTCATTTGACGATCTTAAAATGGCACTCTCCAATGCCCCTTTAATCAGTGCACCTGACTACAATCGCGATTATATCCTCTACGTATCAGCATTAGCTATTTCAGTAGCAGGAGTTCTCATTCAGCTAGGTGATGAAAATCGTGAGCATGTCATTTATTACGTTAGTAAAAACCTCTCAGGGTCACCCTTGAAATATAAACACGAAGAGAAACTAGCTCTTGCAGTCATCCTTGCAGTCCATAAACTGCGTCACTACATTATGCTTCGCACAACTAAGGTTGTCGCAGATTCCAACCCTATGCAATACTTGCTCAATTGTCGGAAAATTTTCTCGATGGATCATTATCCTTCAGGAGTGTGATCTTGAATTCTCAACACCCAAGAGAAAGAATTCCCTCGTTCTCACCTAACTTGTCATGGCCCTCCCCTCTGACACCACCAGTGCCCCCGTCAATACCGACTTTCCTAATGAACACCTCTTTTACATCACTTCGGATGATCCTTGGTACAGCGACCTCCTCGTCTACCTCCGAACTCAAAAGTTTGGTAACCACCTTTCATGAGATGATCGTCGTTGTATTCACCATCAGGCCCACCGCTACCTCCTCATTGGAGACATCCTATACCGGAGAGGATTCGACACCATTCTTCGTCGATGCTTGACCATTGACGAGGCCGATAGAGTCTTGAACGACTGCCACAGCAGTTCATGTGGGGGCCATCTTTTGGGAATATACACTGCTCAGAAGATTATTCGAGCAGGTTACTTTTGGCCTACCTTGTTTCACGATTGCATTCATGTCGTGAAATGATGTGAGCAGTGTCAGCTTTATGCCAACAAAACCCGAGCACCACCTGCTCTTCTTCATCCATTCATCACTACCGACCATTTTTGTAAATGGGGCATCGACTTCATGACTTGTAATCCCCCCTCCAGCAATGGTCACAAATACATTGTTGTCACAGTCAATTACTTCACCAAATGGGTAGAAGCTATGCCCACCTTCAACAACACTGCTGACACCGTAGCGCGTTTTTTCTTTAACCACGTCATATCTCACTTTGGAGTACCACTCCAACTTGTTTCCGATCACGAGAAACACTTCGAGAATGAGATTTTCGTTGAACTCTCATCTCGGTTGGGATTCTCTCACGAGTTTGCCTCACCATATTACCCTCAATCTAAGAGACAGGTTGAAGCAGTTAACAAGGTCCTCAAGACCATGTTACAGTGCATGATTAATAAACATAAGACCAATTGGCATCATATGTTATTTTTCATGCTATGGGCTTACCGTACAGCTGTGAAAACAGCTACTGGTTTCACACTATTTCATCTAGTCCATGGGGTTGAGGCCACTCTTCCCATTGAGTGTGAAATTCCCACCCTACGCACCGCAATTGAGTTATTACCCGACACTACTCCAATGGAGTAGCACTTGATGAACTTAAAGTCTCTGGATGAAGATCGTCGATCTTCATTACAGAACAATGAGGTAGCTAAAAAATGATCAAAGGCTACCTTTGATCGACATGTCAACCTTCGCTCATTTTGCAAAGGCGACCTAGTCCTAGCTTACGATATCACTCATGATACCTTTGGCCATGGAAAATTCAAGTCACTCTGGCATGGCCCATACATTATCCAACATTGCCTCACCAAAGGCGCATACATCCTGGCCTCTCCCGAAGGCCTCCCTCTCAAAGAACCCGTCAACGGGTTATACTTAAAGAAATTTTATGCTTAAACGTAGTCATTATACTTTAGGTTCTTTCTTTTATAGTGTTTTTAATCTTTTTTCCATCCCTCACGTCTAAACTATCATTTGTGCTATTGACAGATGCTTCCTCCACCGGCCTACCACATCAGTTACGCCGACGGCGCCAGCCGTTGGACACAAAATCTCACTTCAACCACTTTGGCTCTCTACACCCCCTCACATGAAATGCTCCATTCGAGCGGCATATGTTTGGGTTCAGCGACCAACAACCAAGCCGAATACACTTCTGTCATTGGCCTCCTAGTCAATGCCCAGCATCATCATATTTGGCACCTTAGCGTCTTCCTCGACTCTCAGCTAGTCATCCTCCAACTCAACAATGTGTACCAAGTACATGATCCTTGCCTCTTTCACAAATACCTGCGGGTTAGACTTTTATCTCGACATTTTGATTCCATTACATTTACACATATTCCAAGGCAATTGAATCAAATTATAGATAACCTAACTAATATTGTGTTAGACTGGCATATATCACATCAAGCTACCTCTACACATAAATAAACATATCAACAACCTGTCATAGCATATATAGATTAGACATCATCAATACATTAACAAAACACATGTAAACACCACATAGATCTCAAAATGTATACTCATGTATATATCAAATGGTCTACAGTGCCATCCAAATGTTTACATACAAAAATACAAGCATCTGTAGGCCAGTGAAGCACCTCGGTACAAAATGGGCTCACCATCCTATATACAAAAATACATCAATACATAGAGCACCACTCAAGGTGCCTCTAGAGCACCACCGCCTGCCCCTCTCTCAGGCGGTGGTTTCCCACCCCCTACTGGTCCCTCCTACCTTGGAGGTAATCATCCAGTCATCGCAGCACCAACTACTACTGCCCATCGTACCACGACCCGCCATGGCGGTGAAACCCCCACACACTGCTCTAAGATGCCCTCATCCTAGATGCACGAACACATGCCCTCAGGAACGCCATTTAACACCGCCTCCAGGCGACAGTGTATGTCCTCAAAATCTACTCCGGCATCGATCGGAGGAGCATGTGATGGCCCAGCACCAGGGTCATCAAACCAGCGTCTCCTCGTTGCTCTCTCCGGATCAGCTAGTCATGCCATGGTGTCCTCGTGCCGACGTCTCTCTCCAACATGCGGCCCTCCCCGCGACGGTCTCTCCGGCTCCTGATGAGCCGACGCTCTCCGCAACTCCACCTCGCGCCTGCAAGGTGCCACATCTGCACATACAAACAAGCAACAGATAGTATCAACATCTATATCATATACATATGTCATGCTATCTCAAACAAAAAACATATATATCAACATCATCAACATACCTCGACGGTCAAACACCTCCCCTAGAGGTAGCACCATGTCCGGATCCTCCCAGAAGTCAACCTCGGCATAGGGGTACTGTAATATCACCTATGGCATCTGTCGCCACACCTGCGCCACCTCAGCAGTAAATAAGTGACCGCCCTCGCCACCACCATGGCGAAGCAAAACAGTCGACCACCGCTTTAGTCGCGGCTCTCACGCCCCAGGCGCACCCAATAAAATCCTCGGGCGCAACATAGGCACCCTCTCTAGAAACCAGGCCACTAGGATGAACTCGAAGGCAAACTCTCCTGTATCCGTGGACCAATAGTGGTCTAGCTTCCCTACCATCCTAGCATGCAACATAATCCCCCAGGCGAAGTGCTCACCGACCAACACTCTCTCCATCACAGTCATCTAGCCACCACTGATCCGCTGCGTCGCCAGAGACCCATAAACTCTCACAATCATCGCTGCTATGCAACGATGCGTTAGGGCATCCATCACCCCAATGCTCACCACAGTGTCGGACATAAAGTTCATCCTCGAACAGTATCTCCAACCAACTGTCACTAGTGGCACATCCCTCGGTAACACCAGCTCCGCCGGTAGGGGCGTTCCCCGAAATGGGAGCCCAATCAAAAAGTACACATCCTCCATCGCAGTGAAGTAAATCTTCTCTCCCTGCACTATGAAGCAATGCAGGTCTGGACTCCACATCCAGATAAGAAACTACAAGAGATACTCCTGTGCCCGTATCAACGGGCACTCAAAGAACTTTAGCAACCCACAGGCTGCCAAAGTTGCACGTACACCTGGCTCCTCAATAGCCACGGCGTCTTGCAGTTGGGACCAATCCCGCTCTTGCCAACCAACCGGCATCATGCACAATGCTCACCTGAAACCACATAAAACAGTCCTAAGTCAGCCAAATGGACCATCAACAACATCAAAAAAATAAGTTTTACACCCATCAACCTTGCCTCCAAGGCACGGCTGTTTAACCCATAGGCACGCACACGTGCGCGCCTATTCACTCCACAGGCATGCACATATGTGTGCCTGTTCACTACACATGCACACTCTCAGGTGTGCCTGTCCATCCTTCAGGCATGTATGAGTGTGCGCCTTCTCAACTTACAAGCGTGCTTTAGAGCGCGTCTGTCCAATACACAGCCGCACACACATGCGCAATTGTGCAGTCGACAGGCACGCACATAGTGCGTGCCCTTTACCCCCTTACCAGTGCCCCCATGTCTGCCTATCCAGTGGGAAGGCGTGCACATGTGCACGTCTACTTCTAGATCGCCCATGCACGTGGGGCCCACACTCATCAAACCCTCTGTACGACCCTCCTTACAACCCCTGCCCAAAAAATGAAACCCTAATTCTATGCAGGATGATCAAACCACTAACCTGAAGCAAATTTGTCCTCGATTGGATGCCTCGTCCTCCCAGAATCTCCAAATCTCTTCTAAATACTTCTCATCCAGTCACTATAGTAGCAAGTACAAATGAGGTGGCAATGTGGGCTCTACAGCTATATATAGGCCTTTTAGCCAAACTTCCACTCACCATTCTGGGAGCTCCAGTCGTCCATTTCTCGATCCATATTCAGCCACAAGATCAACATCCCGTCATATACATCACGACAGTCCCTAGGCCTCTTTTCATTCGAAGCCCCTGGGATGCCATTTTTCATAACCTGACCAGGTACGCCTGCGCATATTCAAAATTATCAAATACATGCTCATATATTCGATTCTCTTCATATATTGTTCACGTCGGGTATTTGATTTTCATGTGTGCAAGTACTTGGTCATCATACATCAACACAACCCCTTCAGGTATATACTCAGCACTGGCATGTAGTCATTCCCTCTGAATCTCACTTACATTTCCAGTCACACCCTCTGACATTTGCCTCTAGGATCCCCATTTCTGGCTCTGCAGTACCAACACCTCCATTTGCATCTTTGGTACTGTCACCTAGTAGCACCCTTAGCCACATGAGTTGTCCCATTCATAGCACCCTTTTGTGCTTTTGACACTCATGTTGTTTTTCAAAACCCTTTAGGGATGGGAGTCCCAATAGTCTTACATCATGTCGCGAATCAGCCACATACTCCTTCTCCTCATTTTGCTAGCTTTCCCCACGGACTCCCAGATTATCTCTTCACGGTTCTATTTTTGGACTGCACCTTCATAGTATCATGAACCCTCCATTTCATCCACAATCAATTTTCCCATCTGCCAGTTTCCCTTCATTTCACTTACCTCATATAGAAACCCACCCATGGGGCCCCCACCCTCCACCAGTTCTCCGAGAAAATTGTGCCCTACCTGGGCCAACCATATCACATTGGGGCACCTGTTTCTGTATTTGTACACTTTTCCCAAAATTATTCTTTATTTATTGTACAAATGAGTTTGTTTCCAGCAGTTACATTACCTTTTCGTCGTCACCTTTGGCGACATTCTTCCCTTTTTTGGAAAAACACAACCCATGTCACCCTTGGTTGGGGCACTACTTATCATTTACCCTTGACAACATCGTCCATATCTTCAGAGTACCCCATAGGCCACTTATCTCTGCCCTCTAAGTTTATTCACTTTGTCCCACCTCTGGCACAACTTATCCCTTGTCTTGCTATCCCCCTGACACTCGACCTCGTTGAACGGTTGCGGACACTTTTATCTCACATATACTCCAACCAAGGGCAGTCTTGAGTCTTCCTACATATTGACCTCATCCATGTACCTCCTCCACTTCCTAACCTCACCTAGTAGATTTCCCGAAGCCATTTTCTTCTGGGAGTCGCGTCCCCCTTTTTGTCAACATCCACACAGTTTTCCAGAAGGGCGACAGTATCTTGATTCTCATTACCCATCCAATGAGAGATCTCGGACGACACAAGGAGAACCACAATTTCTCCCTGCTGTTGTTGACCCCCATAACATTCGACGTCAACACTTTCTCATGTTATGGTGGGTCTTACTTTGCGACTATTGCAGTTAGTTCTTTTACTTGCTGAAGACCTCTGAACTTGGCTGGGCTATCAATGCCTACAGAATCCGTGATACTTCTTACAGTTATCACTGCCTACTATTCAGAGTATGTTCATCTGCAGAATTGTCTTCTGCCTTTATCATGACTTCCCCTGAGGGTGATGCAGTTGTCTACACCAACACTTCATTCCTCTTTTTGAGTTACATAATACGAGCATGGGGCATGCTCGCCTTGTTTGTACACGGTTTAGTTTTTACACACCTCATGGAAGGTTGGGTTCTACCGGTTCCTTTTTCCCTCCAACGGATCGCTCTGGACGATCCCACTATTGCTCTCTCTTACAACAACACTCTCATTAGAAGAAACATTGATGGATTTCGGCTATACGTATGCTCCTAACCTCATCCATCATGGGGCATATGTTATCACTAAAATTCCGTCCGCAAATGGTTACAAGAATTCAGCATCGTCAAACAGTTATGAATTCATCCATGGACCTAAATTAACACAAAAGAATTCATAAAGGGTCAAAAAATATACAAATAGTGAAAAAATTAAAGGCGCTATGAAGACACTGGGCACGCATGCACATCCGTGAAATAGAAATGCAAGATTCGTGCACATGTGCACGATGTGTGACTGTTGTCACAAAAAGTCGTGCACCTGAGAAACAATGCATTTATGAGAGTGGTCGGCCTCCCACCCACTTCTGGTTCAGCTTCCAAGTTGATTTGACACTCAAATCTGGACTACATTCGACTGGATGGCTGGTCAAAGACCTAGAAATGCCCTAATTAGCCTCTTTACACACTACAAACTAGTTGAACAATAACCCAAAGGAATGCTATAAAAAGGCCATGGATACACTTCATTCTTCAAGGAATTTCAAAGCAAAGTTATGCTGCCATTATTCTCTTGAGGACTCTTCTATCCTTTCCAAGAGTATACTTGCATCATTGCTTTGGGAAATCCATCTCACCCCTTGAGTGGATTAGCAAAGAATTATTTCACCATTTTCATTTTCTTTTTCAAAGTTGTAAGAAGAGCTTACTTGTGGGGGTCCAAGAGCCCTCCCTTGG